>PPHD01030317.1:0-10363 GCA_002909625.1 Bambusicola thoracicus | reverse complement strand
GTGAGACGTTCACTGGTTCCTCATCTGCCCCTCACAGCTAATGGCTGGGTTCCTGTTGCTTTTTCAGCACCACCTGAGTGTCTTCTGTCAGTCTGGGCCCACTGAACCTTGTGTCAGGAGCTGGTGAGCAGCCAACCGAGCAGCTGAAATCATGGGTCAGTACCCTACTGCTCTGCATCAGCCACTCTATCTGAATACTACCTATCTCTGTTACAGAGTCAAAACTACTTCAGAACAAGTTCCAGAACTCCCACTTTGCCAGCTACCACAGGGTATTCTATGAGCAGCCAGTGGAGCTTGTACTTGGGAGCAATGTGAGTTTTGCCTCTGCTGTGACATTCTCTCTTTTGCAGTGCCTCAGCATAAAGAATGCATCAACACAAAGACTGGCTTCTCTACTGCAGAATCAAAGAACTCCAAAGTGCCTGAGAGATGGTACTGCTTAAATGCAAACAGGGAATCTCACCCCGGTATCAAAGTATGACAAATTCAGCTTCGTCCCCACTTTGTGACAGGGAAACCAAGGCATGGCAAGTGTGGATGACTGGCACAAGGTCATACAAGTCAGTAGGAGTTCTGGGAATAAAGCCCAGAAGCTTCTGGCACACTGAGACAGGCATATATTTCATAGCGCCTTGGCACACTGTGGGTGCTCTCCTCTCCTCCCCGTACTCAGCATGCCACAGAAACAGTCTTTGTTCTCTCCAACTTGCTCCAAATATTTCAAGCATCACTTCTGCTGTGAACTGTAAAACCCGTATTTGGTCTCTAAGGACTATTTGTCCATCCAGTATATGGCTGTTTTTGCTCACTGCTAGACCGGTCTTCCTCTGATCTTGAGTATTTGCCAACTTCTCTATGCCTGATTGGGATACAGGGTCAGATGGAGAGCTCATCCTGATCTTGCACTTGTTGTCTTTGTCTGTCACAGAGACCCTCTGGGCACAAACAGTGACCACGAGGAGAACTATCTTCTTTTCTTTGTAGCAGTACTATCTAATTCTGATTGTAATTACAACTTTTACTCACTGCTAGCTGAAGCTGGATTTGAACAAATACCACGGTGGCAAAAAGCTACACTGCCCATTAGCAAATCTACAAGCCACAGGAGGGCCAGGAGCTGTGGTTTTATTAAGCTGTTTGTTGACAGAAAGCTGTGCTGAACACGAGCTCTTCAAATCAAGAAGGAAGGATTCCGAGTGCAAGTAGGACAATTGGCGGGCCCCGCAGATAACTGTTCAAGTGTTCGTGGACTCCCTATTAGTTTTTAGCTCGGGAAGAAACACTGACCTTGAAAGTTGTGTAAACACAGAAGTTGTACAAACACAGCTCCCCCCGCTCCCCTCTTGCCCTGCGTGCGGTACAAGGGATGGTATCACAAACTCTCCACACGCCGACGATAAGCTGAACTAACAAGAATATGAAGAAAATGTGCCAAACCCGCAGAGGGAAATGAAAATCAAATCCCCTTTCTCGCATCAGCGTCAAATTTTTATTTCTTGACAAGATAGGAGCCCGGTGGAAAGGAAACGGAACGATTAAAAAAACAGATAAAAGCAGACAAGGCATATTCAGGTCATTTACTGCCCTCCAGTGGCTGCGGGAGAAGCACCCGCAAAGCTTTGGCATCGGGGAAGGGCCTCCTCCGAGGGGCCGCTCCCCGGCGCCCACCACACGAGCGGGCCGCCTTGACGGCGACTTCCCTCCCTTCGTGCTGGGCTGTGGGCTGAAAGATCGCTTCTAACTTAAATAATGCCGATTAATCAAAATAAATAGAATGCGTATCAAGCGTATAATTTAAAATCCGTGGGAAAATGCAACGTATTCCTGGTTCTCTACGATTTTTAGAGCCTTCTTATGGACAAAAAATCAGTGTAAACCCTTGATATAATTGTATTATTCTCTGAGATTAACCCTCCGTACTTCCTGAATATAACACAAGAGGCTGTGAAAAAGCACTGGATTACGCACAGCCAGGATGACAAAGTCCCATTCACTTTCCCATGCCATTGCCAGAGGGGTAGGATTGGAATTGTTGAGCGTGTTGGAAACATCATTTTGCAGGGTTTGATCCAACAGTGTTTTTGGCATGCACTGTATTTGTTGTCAGCACATAAGATTGAGGTATAAGATGTTCATCTCCAGAAAGCGAGTGTGCTCCAGAAAGCAGCTGCATCCACAAAAGGCACCACAAAAGGAAGGCAAGGTGGCCAGGAACTGGAAATGAGAGAATCTAAGAGGCACATTTGTCACCAGGAGGGAACCTGGGAATCACCTGAGCTTGCCAGCAGTACCAGGCTACTACCAGACACCCATCAAGTCAAGGGCAGTAGGAGAATGTGGGGAAATGAATTAGGAAACAGTGGGGACACTCCGTGCAGCTGACAGTAAAAAATCATCAGTGAGGAGCCTGTGAAAGGAGAAGAAAAGGGCATGGATAATAGAGTTGTGCATGTCTTCCTGACATATAAACACAGCAAGATTGGATGGGACATCTCGTATCTCTCATCTTGTTACAAGACATAATCACAAGGGCTGCACCAAAAGTAATGCATCCTCTTTTATTATGTTGGCCCACAGCATCAGAGGCAGATGTTGGTGGTGTGGCGGTAGAGGCTGAGCCTTCCCGCCAATATTCCATTCCATGTTGTTGCCGTGTGACAGATGGCAGCAGAGGGGCAGTCTGACACAATGGCCTCTGACACGGAAGTGCATATGAAGCAAAGGTGTGTCACTGAATTCCTCCACACAGAAAAAAATTGCACCCGTTGATATTCATTCATGCTTGCTGAACATTTCTGGAGAACAAACAGTGGATGTGAGACAGTGAGGTGGTGAGTGGTGTGTTTCAGCCATGTTGACAGCGACGTGAAAGACAGGTTGTGTTCTGAATGGCCATGCACAGCTATCACACCAAGAAATGAAGAGCGTCTCTATCAGCTCATCTGTGCAAACTGGGAGATTATGAGCAGGGAACTGTGTACAGAGCTGAGCGTGGGCATTAATGTGATGCAAATGATGGTGGCAATGTTGGAATACCACAACATGGGAATACTGCAAATTTTGTGCCATGTGGGCTCCACAAATGCTCACACGGGAGCAGAAAGAACACCGTATGCAAGTTTGTCAGGACCTACTGAACAAATATGAAGCTGAAGGTGACAGTGTCCTGAATTGCATCATTACCGGTGACAAGATGTGGTGTCACCACTACAACTCAGAGTGACTACGGCAGTCCATGGAATGGCAACACACGAATTCTCTATTACTCAGCAAGTAACATGATGCGCACCATCTTTTGGGATAGGAAAGAGGCAATCCTTCTGGATTTCCTGGAATCTGAAGAAACCATCTCTGACCACTAACTGCCTTGCAATGCTGACTAAGCTGAAGGCTCAAAATTTCAGAGAAGAAGACAACCTTTCTCTTGCAACACAATAATGCCAGGCCCCACGCCAGTTTGAAGCTCATGGGGCACATTGCCAGTCTTGGCTGGACTGTCCTACCGCACTCACCATATAGTCTGGGTTTGGCACCTTCTGTCTTCTATCTGTCTGTGTTTTGTAGAATTTGTTCTATCAAATAGTTGTTGTGCTTTTTGTATCTGTTGTGGTTTCCATGGAAATAAATGGGTGGCAGTACTTTCAGAGCAACCTATATAAAATCAACAACAGTGCTACACAGCCAACGTCTTAAAGAAAGATGTCAGGGTCCATTTGGAGCTTCTTCCAATCTTTTCAGAGCCTCTTTCAGTTTTCCCAGGGAGAGAAAGCAGGGAAATTTATGGCTGAAATGTTCATTGCTAGAGCCCTCCCTACCAAGGTGCAGGTTTATAGGATCAGGAGGGGAGCAGCCACAGCTGTTGGAGGCTGAGCTGCCAAAGCAGAAGGAAGGCAAACAAGGTACAAACTCTATTTCAGTCTTTCAAGAAAAACTTTTGCTAAATCATTAATCTGTTTCTGCTTCTTCATATATGGCTGCTAAGAGATGATGTGATTGCATGGCCGGAAGCTGGTGACAGGACTCACCTAGCGTGTACATTGACTAGCTGTCTGTACCCTGTTTCAGATGGAGAAGTTAGAAGAGCTGAAGGAACTGCAGTTCAAATCACAAGCATCACTCTCTCATTTAAAGTTTTGCATAAACAAAAAATAATTCTATCTGGTGTGTATGGGCAGAATGCTGACTGCAGTAGGGCAGGCGGGGGGCATCCACGGGGCTGCCATCTCTGGTGTCAGTCAATCACTCATATCTGTTTCGTTTCATTCATGCGTCAAACAGAGAAAATATTTACTTACCTAACAAAGCCTCGTTTGCTTATGTTTGCAGTGGCCTGATGACATGAGCTACCCTCAGTGCCAGCACAGCAGCAAATAGGATTAGATTACAGTTAAAAATGGCACTTCTGTTTGACGGAGATTACAAACAGAGTGAGAACGAAAAACCAGCTAAACCAGGACTTTGGTGGGCCTTTCCTCATTCGGGGCATTGTTATACCAGATCAAAATCAGGGTGATTGACACCCATGTTGTCATTTTAACCCCAGTGCAGAACTGTGGCAACGTGCAATTAATAACTGGCCCTGGCACCTTCCAGCAAGGAATCAGATCAGAGACATGATGTAAGGCTGGCTTTCGAGTCAGAGCAACCCCTATGAAATATTTTCTGAAAAAACATTCTCATTTTGAGGCATTCTTCTATCTTGAATCTGAATGGAAATGGGAAAGGTTATTCAGATGTATACGCAGAAATACTGAGTTTCAAGATAACCTGTTAGAAACCATCCCAAAGTCTTCGAAGATGCCAGCAAACCTAGGACTCTGCTTTCAGACTGGTAAAAACTTAACACAAAATTTACATAGACTCTTGGCTGGCATCAGCCTCCATAAGAGAGTGACCCAACCATCATGACAGGAGTGCAATCTGTTTCCTAGAGACTGAGCAGGAGCCCATGCACTGCAGCTACCAGATCCCTGTCGTTGTGTTTCACAGTGTTAAACACTGAGGAGACAGCCCTCTTTGGACCTCATCTAACCCACTGCCCAAAATAAAATAGAGAAAATATAAATCTGCGGGGCTGTTTGTAGGACTGAAGAGACTGAGTTTTCACTAGTGCAGGAGCCTCCAGCTGTGGCAGATACCTGAGGTCATTCCCAAAGGACAGTGGGGGACCAGGCCTCATCTCCAACCAAAACTCATCCCTGCTCTGCCTCCATAGAGGCAGGTGGGAGCACTGCTAAGAAAAGTCATCTGTTGCTCCTGGTGAAGAATTTTTCCCAACACCTGTGAGGAGGGAATCTGCTGATAGCGGCTGACTAAACACAGAACTGCACACAATGGGAGAGCGCTGAAGACAGTATGGATGTGCCTGCTCTGTCTGTGGAAGAGGAGAAGAGAGAAGAAACACATGAAACACTACTATCCATTTGTAAAGGTACCCAGGGAGAGCCCTCCTCTCCTGGAAAGGCTCCAAGCCCTGTGCCTCTGAAGGTGAGTTCTGGTAAGCAGCATTAAATCACCCTCATTACACAGAAAGGAAAGCTCATTGCTAGGTGGAATCATAAAACTTCACACAACAACCATTAGGTCTGAGTTCGCAAAATGATTGCTTGCCTTCCACATCCTCTTCCTATCATTAGTGCCTTTTTTACCCCATTTGTTTAAATGTTTGCTCTTTCTTCCCCACCAACCATGGCTATTTGCCAACACTTAGTATATATATGGTCCTTTCTGACATTTTCCTAGTGCTGTCAAGCTCAGGTGAAGCATGTTCCCAAAGCTCTCTGAAATCTATCTAAGGATTAAAAAATATACAATAGTAGAGAAGGCAAATCATTACACAGTACTTGACTTTTGTCCAACTTGTTAGCTAGCTCCAAAAACATGGACTGATTAGTTAGCAGTCATACTACTCGTTCTTGTCTGCTGTATCTTTAGGCTCATTGTAAAAGTATGAATACGTTCACAGCTTTCAACGGCACTCTGAAGGCCTCTTTAATGACTTGTCTAAGAGATTTGGTCTTGTGAACCATTTCATGAAGTAGCCTCTAAAAAGAATGGTCTTCTCTCTGATTCCCTGAGTAGTATCCAGAAATGTGCAGAGCTATATAAACTGTGTCTCGGATGTTGTCACTTTTTCCCCTTTGGTTAAGATTTGCTTTTGGCCTCACAGCAGAAGACAAATAAATTAACAATAGTTAAAGCAGCAAGAAAGTTCCCCTAGCATCCTCATGCTCTTACAACCCCCTGGTAATCTCCAGGTTTTTAGTAGTCCGTTAAGTGCTGCAGTGAAATCCAAGCACTTCCCAACTCACATTTGTTGTTGCTTATACATTAAATATAATCTTCTGAATTACTGTAATGGGAATAACAAGGAATTTGTTTACAGGGAATGGCATTGACTTTCAGAAGATAGCTTGGAGAACATTCACTGCTCAGATAGCACTAAGCCTGCGAGCACAGAATAGATGCACTCCCACCTTTAAAATACACACGATATTTTACAGCTGAAATATTACAGCAGAATTTTCCAGAGGTCTGAGAGGAAAAGCAGTGGCTGTTGACAACTCACACGGCAACTCTGTAGATAGGAGGCACAAACTTCACACTCCGATCTTACAGGAACAAAAGATGCACACGCCTGGGAGCCAACACGCTTTCTTCATCAGAAACCCTTTGCATTTTCCCATTCCAAATCGTTGTGTGACAATGAATCACTGATGCTCTACAGCTACAGGACCAAAAATAGGCTTGGGAGCCAAGAGGCTGCTATCAGGGAGTCTTTCCTGCTCTCAGCCCCGGGCGCCCAAGCACCTTGCTCCTCCTCCAAGCACTTCTGATCCCTTTGGGAGCAGCCTGGTCTCCCTGCCCTGCTGGCTGCTCCTGCAAGAGCGTATTCACACTTTGGGGGTGTCAGAAGTCACGGTGACAAGAGCCGTGTCAGCACGCAGTGGAGATTGCCCGCTGAATAATTGTAGGTTTCTTTGTCACAGTGAATCACGTTATGTGAAATTGTGGCGATTTCTGAATGCGTAGACGTAGCTGGCATGTTGGTCTAGATCCTGCCCTTCAACAAAACTAAGCTTCTTATCAGATAATAACCGTGCTTCAGGCGGCTCCCAAATTAATGCTGTCATCAGAATGATGGCAAAGCGCTGCCCAGTCTCCAAGTCTCCATGCCCGGACAGGGAAGGTTAAGCACCTTTCCCTATTGTCTCCAAGGGCAGCACACTCAGCTGCAGCAGGGTTTCTGTGAAGGACCGAAAAGGGCATCCATTGAGTGTCAGCCCACAACTCCTCTTTCCAAATCTTATTATTGTGTCGCATTTCTTCTTTAAACAATTTCCTTTACGTTTTGACAAACAAAGCTGTAGTACAGACCCTCATCTTCCAGCCTATAGCATTCAGCATTTCTCCAAGGCCCTCTAACCCACATAAAGTGCATCTGCTAAGAGTGTCTTGAATGTCAATTACTTGCTTATATCTTCCTTTTCTTTGAGCCCATCCACTGGCTCTTCCCAGATCACATTCCAGTTCATTGCAGTTAGTTTCAAGGCTCTTAAAAACTCTTTCTAGTCTTATCCATTACAACATCTGGACAGGGATGTTGTGAAAATAAGCTTGTTAATATTTTTGAAGCATCCAGAAATCATGGTAATGACAGCCACAAGCTGTTGATGAAGAAATTAGTCATTCTGTTTCCACTGTCAGGTTAATATTTTTGAAGCATCCAGAAATCATGGTAATGACAGCCACAAACTGTTGATAAAGAAATTAGTCATTCTGTTTCCACTGTCAGGTTCAAATATTGTGCAGTAAAGAAGACTTGGGAGTCACACCTCAAATGCAATAACCAACATCTCATCATTACTTCACTAGGCTCTACCCAGTGCACCAGATGAGGCAGAGGTCTCAAGGAAAAAATAGTAAGAGAGAGAACGACATAAACATTGAATTTTATTGATGACACTACCAACACTCACTATTTTCTTTTGAAGTGGCTATCGAGGGTGGGATCCAGTCACCTAAACACAGGCATTCAGCTATTTGTGATGCCCTAAACATACTATCTGGCCTCCTGGTGCCACTCCTGGTTGCAGGCCGCCCTTGGGCCCTGCACAAATACCCCATCTCTAGGCAATGCCCAACCTGGACATCTCAGGATGTATAGGACACCAAAATCTTGAGCAAGTGAACCAAACCTCATGGAGACATCTGGATGAAGACAGCACAGAGACTTTTGATCAGCTGGGTTTCATTAACAGCTTCACTGAAAAAGGAGGAATATTCCCACTCAGGATCTGGCTCATGACAGAACAACTGCTTGAGGAACTTCAGTGTGGAGCTCCCCGAGACAGTGGAGCATCTTCATCCTGGGGCACCCCAAGCTCATTGACCTCCACCTCCTCACATCATGAACTCAAGGGTGTTCACCCATTCAGAAGTGCTCTCTGAAGGCAGGATCAGGCTTACTACCACTTACTATGATTTAATGAGTGCAGCTGCTTTCATAGCCCAGAACTAGCAGAGGTAAAAGACGTGAGCTTAAATCTCTTTCATTGAGTTTTAAGCGAACATCTTCAGCTGGCAATTGCAGTGGGTCAGTGGCTGTTAAACGGTCGGTGCACAGGAACTCACAGAACTGCTTTACCACAGTCTTCTTCCTATTCAGCTATTCAAAAGAACAACATCCAGGGAATGAACATCCAAAATATTTCTTGTACACTGCAATTTAAACCTTTGGGATTTGGACACAAACAGAGACTGAGTTTTTCAACAACACAGAAGCTCACTGGAACTGAGACCTCATCTGGGAAGGGCAGTTTGTATTACCAGATCTTCTGAGCCCGCAATATTGATTCAAATTCTCTATTTCAACTCAGGTACATGCCTTTTTTTTTACCTTAGTGTTTCTCAAATGCATTGACATTTCTCGTCTTTGTGGAGGAGTCTATGAACACCCACCCATAAAACTGTAATGCAACAGAAGGAGCTAAAATACCTAATCAGAACGATAGGGTTTGGCCTGACTTGTTATTTTTTCAAACGTTCAGGTCAGTGAATTGCACTTACCTGTCCTATCTCCCAGTCTCAAAATTGAAAGATAGGTAAAATGCCCATAAATCCAACCTGAACATACATGTATATGCCTGCAGCATTGATGTCATCAGTCACAAGGCAGTCATGAGGCAGGACTTGATGAGAATCTGATGGTGTGAGTGCACCTGTAAACACAGTCTGGCACCTTCATCACCGCCACTCCATCCCCACACTGTGCTCAGGGCCACAAGCTCAGTTTGGCTAAGGACTTTAAAATGCTAAATTTTTTTCCAATATTATTGTATAATGAAACTAGCCGGCACAGTCCTTTGGGCAATGATTTTGAAATACACACACTCCTCTGACATTCTCAAGACTATCTATATTCATGCTGGTAGCATTAGCCCAGAGTAAAGAGAAAGGAGCAGAGACTCCTCCTCACACCCACAGCTAAGTGCAGTCTTTCCTCCTGAGCTTGACCTGGAAATATCCCCGCATTGCCAGGGGGAGACAGGAACAGTGGCAGAAACTGACCCACATCACAATGGTGGCTAAGGTATTTGCCTGAGGAGATGTGGGTTTAACTCACTGGTCATTACAGCTTCACACACTTTCACACTTAGTCATGGTCAGTGCACAGGCCTGCAGAAAGCAGAGACATCCATAAAAAGGACATGAACCAGAAAGGTATTTTAGATCCATTACTTGTAATTTACACACCAATGACATATGGCATAAAGACAAAATATACAGATTTTCATATATACATACAGGAATCAACACAGTACACAATTTAAAGTTATGTTACAATTAAGTGTACAATTTTAAATATGGCTTTGTAAACTAGTAGTAATAACAGTGCTAAAATAATGTATGTCTTGTGAATTCATCAACAAACAACATAATGCAGCTACAGCATTAGAGTCCTCATTTAGCTATGTGTTACTCCACTCTGTTAGGAAAACCTTGTACAGCATACAGAGCTGGACACATCCCTCCCCCACACCCACCTGTATATGCTTTGTTCTTGGCTGATTTTGCACTCCGAAGATTAGAACTTTGGGGCCCGCATTCTTCAAGTATTCTGAAAAATAAAAACCTGTACACTCAAGAGAAGCCCACTCTTAAGAACAAATTAAAAAGCAAGGGAAGAGCATACGCAAACACTGTGCCCAGTGACAATATCATCACAACCAGTGAAGCATAATAAGATTTTTTTAATTATTATTATTTCTAAAGAGTTTAAAAAACAAACAACTGGTGTCACATCTTGTTTGCCTTCCTCTAGTGAACAGCCCCAGTAAGGTACATTTCTACATGAGGG
>PPHD01030316.1:0-10363 GCA_002909625.1 Bambusicola thoracicus | reverse complement strand
GCAGCTCCCCTAAAAGGAGAGAACCTGCCATTAGTGATCATCTGTGACTATTTTTGTGCTTAAAACTCCATTTCAGGGCAGGGTTGGGATCGGTTTCTGCTGAGCAGTATTTATCCCAGAGGTTCCTGCCTCCTTCGCTGGACTGCTGCCAGCCTCTGCAGTCAGGGACCTTGCAGGCTGGGATTTTTCCCAACCTCACAGTCACAGTTGCTTAATGAAAATGCTGCCACAGAGGACTTAAAAATGTTCCTGTTTGCAAGTGCGTGAGGAAAGCAGTATTGTGTGGAGTGCAGGGCAAAGCAATACTTCTCAGTGCTTAAGTAAATGAGCTTTTTTTCTCAGCCTCTGTTAGACTGTCGAAGAAGACAAGTATAACAGTAAAAATCTCTGCATGTACTTATTTAAACAGTAATTTAAAGGTAGTCCTTGAATTAAGCATCATTTATGAAACATTGCTGTATGATCTCCTTTGGCATATAGCCCTGAATTTCCGTGCCTGCACTGCTTTTCCCTTCTGGTTCCCTGTTGTCCTTCCAGATGCTGTAGCTGCTCAGCTGCTCCAGAGACACCCAACCAAATTTCTGCTGTGGCCAAAATAGTCTTTTCCTGCATGTTTTCCCTCCGCTGCAGTCATGGCTGCAGATTGAGAAAATATCTTCTTACTACGTAGTACTGGGAACCCAGGCTCAGGCACTCAATACTGATGGAAGGTAACATCTACTAAAAAATGGCTGCTACAGTCTCAGTTGATGCATATTTGTGCACCCAGTTTCATTCATACAAACAGTGGTTTGTGTTTTTTAAATGTTTTCAAATTGTTGTTGCAAACTTGACACATGCATGTGAGCCAAAATCAACTGCTGTTAATGCTTTCTATAGCCCTATATATTTATATGTACATTTATTTATGATGAAAAGCACTTAAACCCATCTCTGAGTGGTCTTGTTCAAATCTATGTTGAAGCTGATAGCCTACTCAGTGCTTCACTCTTCAATCATGTAATTAAAGACTGCTGGATTAAGCATTTCTCCTTGAAACTACATGTGTGTTCATGGCAAAATCTGTAACGCTCTTCATTCCTGATTTGAGTGCAGGAGTGAAAAACAGACTTTCTCCGTTATCCAGCTGCAGAGAAAGTAAATGAGAGGCCTCTGGAGGGGCCAGGTGTCCCTTGGCAGCGTTTTGATGGCTCCTATTTCTAATAAGCACACTGGAGTTTCTAAGTCCATATGGGTGTGGGGGAGAGCTGTGTTCTGCTGCTTCTAAACCTAAATGAGGATGGTTGTGCTCTCTCAGCTCCTCTTTCTTATATTCTTTATCATCCCACACTGGATTTGTTCAGTGATTTCTGTGCTGCCGGGCTACAAGGAGCACACAGTGATTTAAACTGCTTGGATCAGGACACAAATAGCAGTGAAGCATTAGACATGGTCAGACAACGTGTTTTGCAGACAGCTGTTGTGGAGGGCAGCAGTAGCTTTTCCTGAAGGAGGACTTTTTCTGAACCAAAGCAGTCAGATCTGGAAGATCTGATGATGTTAGAAAAGCTGATGTGAAGATCGAGTGCTTATCGCCAGCATTCCTAATGATGTGGTATTTCGAAATGTCCTCCTAGCAGATATATGGCTCTTACTGTAAACTGAAACACAGGAATGCTGAGATTATGGGTGCAGATATAATGCTTCTGTGTCATGTGTAATGCTTTAGAAAGCCTGCTAAGCCTTCAGTTTACAGCTGATATTCCCAGGAATCTCCAGTTGTGCTGACAAATTCTTTTAACAGGCAGTAGTTTGCATGGAGGTTGCAGAGGGATAGGAGCGCAGGTTGTGGGGAATCCTGATACACAGGAATGCTTTTGGTGACAGCGGGTCCTGACCAAGGTACTGCAGGGGGCTGCTGCTCTGGCAGGGAACAGCAGCAGCTGCAGAGCACATCACCAGTTCCTCTGAGTGTTTTCAATCAGATGGAATTTGGGCATCCTGCCTTGGCAGGGAAGGCAAAGAGGACATCAGTGGTGGATGCCTGAGTTGTCCCGAGCAGAAAAGGAGTGCAGCCCTGTGGCTGGCACTCAGCAGAGTTAATCCTGTTGGAAAAGGTGAGCATCTGCCCCAGCTCATCCTGTGTGGGCCTGGGTGCAGTGTGTGTTTTGGGAGACTGCTGAGTTCTATTGCTGAGCACTATTGCTGCCACCTGTGACGCTGTGAGTCTGTGGGAGGGTGGCTGGGAGCAAATGCGCTTCATTTCCAGAAAATTCTGTGGCTGTGCTTGGGACTGTGAGTCTCCTCATATCACCATCTTCATCAGGATAGTGTTGGTTTTGATCAGCCTCTTTCCTTAGCTTAAGAGTAAGCTTCTTCTGGCTTACTAGAGGTGTGGTATTTCCTAGTCTAGTGAAGCCTATACGTCTGGGGCTCCTGTTAATTTACCAATAACGTACATTAGTAAGAAGAACTGGGTTGAGAAGCTGCATACAGAATGTGGCTTGCTGAAGCAAAACTAGAAGGTGTGGTGGCGTTGCAAGTTGTACTCCCCACAGCATTATCTTTTCTTAGCATCACTTGCATCCTTTGTAGTTTGCTTGTTTATATTACCCCTGCTCTTTTTCTGAAATGCTGATTTTATAATACTGTAGCCAGCTGCAGCTGGCTTCTTCCCACTTTGCATCATAAGAAACATTTGATTAAAAGCATGAAGTAAACTCCCTTTATGTCCCTGTGCTTCCATACTTTGATGTTGCCATGATATATTTTTATTTAAAAAGCCAACGCATGCCTTTCCTGTGTGCACATCTGCTTCTCTATGTGTCACCTTGGTACGTTTACAGATCCTTGTGTAAGTGACCGTGCTTATTTCATTAGGAGTCACTAGCAGATAATCCTGACAAAGTATGGTTGCATGAATAACTTCACTCATTTCATTAGGACTTACTAATTGGTGATCCTTGTAGTAAAGGACCAGGTTGAGTTCTCTTGAGAGAACTTTCCCAGAAGCAACAATGCCTTGTAATTTACATGCAAACATGATGCTTTTTAATACATTGCTATAACTTTTGCTGTTCATAATACAGCTCACTGAGAAATAAATCGTTGTTTGGATGCTGAATGAGTTTTAAAACAGCACCAACAAATCCAAAAAGAAAAAACTCACCACCTGAATACTTTGTGTTGTTCAGTTGTCTCCAGCTTGCAGGTCTGCTCCTGGTGTTGTGCCTTATAATACAGTGTTGCCTGGACAAGAAACTGGGTAGGAAATGGTGCTCCTCCACTCCCCTGTGCAATCAGGCATGACATGAGTTTTAAATGGACCTACAACCTCTGATAACTGGAAGAGTTTCTGCAGCTAAATTACACAAAAGAGCTGTCTGTAAAAGCTTGACTGAATTTCAGTCTTTTGGTCAAATTATGCAAGTTGGGAACAGAAGAAAATGAGATGGTTGCAGGTTTGGTTCAGTTGTTTAAAGCTGAGTTCCCTTGCACGTGACAGGCCTGTGGTTGGAGGGGCCTTGTTGCTGGGCTTGTTTTATATATTCTCAGTAGAATGGTCAGCACGAACTGACTGGTCTCTTCACGGGACCAATGCTTTTGGGTTTGTCAGGAACTACAGGTATGTTCTCATTTTCTTCCAGTTCTTCAAGTGGGAAGTTCCCCTTGACTGCGTTTTCCTTGGTGTATTGATTGATACAATTCTGAGGTCACTTTGTGTATTATTTAGTAACATAACAAGTTTATAGGTAAATGCTGTGTTTCTTAACAATTGGGTCAATTTTTGTTATGATACTTAAATTTTGCTCCACTGACAAAATGGAGTTTGTGTCAGTTTGCTTGCTTTACTTGGCCCCCTAAAAACACAAGCATCAAGATTCTTAGGTTAGGACAATATTCTTATGTTAAAGTACAGGAAATATTAAAAACAGTATTTCAAAGTCTTGGTAAAGAGTGGTTTTGCCTTGTGGAATTCCTTGCTTATTTAAATGACTTTGATACAGTTGCACTCAGCTTATCCCCTGCCTGATTGTGAAGTGACCCATGCTTTTCCATCTGTGCTGGCTTATGAGGGTGTTTGTTGGAGGGTGTGGTGGGTCCCCATTCTCTGCAGTCTCTTTAATGTTAGCAAGTGTGAGTTTTCTGTGGAAAAAAATCCAGAAGACTGTCTTCTCCCTCCCCCTGAAGTGTGTATCAGCTCTAACAGATCCTGTGTCTTCATGAGCTTCATGATACATTTCCTGAAACAGAAGTTGGGGCTAAGGAAAGGTGGAGTAACAGCAGCATTTCCTTGTGCCTGTAACATCCTGCCCATAAAAGCAGGGAAATAGCTGTTTGGAAGGAATAAAAAAGAACAACTTCTGAACTTTGTGGTAGTATCAACACATTCTTCCATTTGCTGCTTAAGAACAAAGCCTGTAAGTTTTTTTCCCTTCACAGGTTTCCTGGTGGCCATTCTCCAGCATGGTAAAATAGCTTGTGTTTGGAGACGGGCCATGCAATCAGGTTGTGAGCCAGCAAGCCCTTTTCTCCAGCACAAGCTCAGGGCTGCTCACCTGACCCTTCCTCAGCAGAAGAGCTCAGTTTGTCGAGCTTTTTCACTGGGATACTCTGTAAACATATTTTAAAGTCTTCTGTTCACACTGCCCATGGAAGTCTACCCGTTGTGACCTCCTGCTCTGTTCTGTTCCATTGTGTCCTACCACCATAATTCTACAGGGTGTTGCTATCACCCCACTCTTTTATTGATGGCATTAAAAACGAAATAGAGTCTGATGGTGGCAATTGCCCTCTTATTCTGCAATGACTCACTACTCCAGCCTTGTCTGCCTGAGATATGACTTGTGAGCTGCCAAGGAGGAGCAGCATGCTCATGGCAGACAGGAAGCAATGTGAGCTGTGGTATTTAGCACCAGTCTAGTGTGGTGCTGGGTCAGCTGGGAACATGTGCAGGAGTGTTTGTTGTAATGGGATGCTCTAAAACTTGAGGCAGCCTGTTGGCTTGAGCTCTCACATGTGGGAAATGCACGTGTAGGTATTATGGAGAAACAAACTCATACTGAAAGTAGACAGCCACCTACTATTCAGCAAGTGTATTTTTGCAAAAAAGAGTTGAGTCAGATGAGGTTGTGGTAGTTTTCCTTTTTTGTAATGGTAGTAGTGATTATTGCCTTTTTCCTTAGAGAATATAAGAGCTGTGAAGAAACTTGTCCTTCTATCAGTTCTCCTCTGCTCAAAACTGAGGTACTGGGGAGCCTGTTCAAGTGTGCAGCTGAGTTTATGACTCAGTTCCCTAAACGGTAAAGGATCTGTCTTGGTTCATCTTTTCTGAATGAAAGAAGCCCTTCCCTACCACACGCTCCTCAAGAAATCCCACAAAACTGAGGAAACAGTATGTTAAACAGAGGGTAGAAAAACAAGGGATTAAAAGCCTTCAGAAAGCAGGTTATCATTACCATACTGATAAGTTTATTCAAGGCATAAACATGCATAAAATGCTTTATTTCCTCACAGTACGGTGATCTGAGAATCAAGTACACCTTACCTAAGTGAGTGTGAGGTCACTGGGACGTGTCAGTGTGGTGAGGGGCTGAATGCAGGGGTCCAGGGACCCTCTCCGTCTGCCTTTACCTTTTTGTCAGCTGTGCTAATGATTGTACTGGGATGTGTCTTTTGGCTACTACCCTATTTTTAATAAAACATGCTAATATTGAGGTTGCGCAGGAGGGTTCAGTCTATTAGCTGTTAATGAAGCGTGCCAGATGATCTAAATTTTCTGGAGTGTAAAAGGAGAAAAAGCCTTCATGCAGGTTAGTCTGCCAGGGCGTCTCCTTTTGTTTGCTTTTTGTGACATACAGAATTTGGATGCCTCTTTGAAGAGACTGGGAGCTTCTTTAAAGGTGACTCCTGAGCACTTCAATGAAAGTTGTGTGGAGTTACTCATACAAGGCACAGTGAGAGATAGTGTTGGTGTAAAAATATTTCCCATGTTCTAGTTCGTTTTCTGCTGAAAAAGAGCTGTCTTCGATGAAGACTTTATTGTATATTGGGTTAGGTTTAGCTCTTACCATCCAGTGTCTGTATATACACACACACATATATATATATATATATAAAGCAGCAGTTATGTAAGCTGGCAGTAAATACATAGGAAAGTTTTGTCATGATCACATTCAACATACTAAGAATGTACTTCAAGCTCTTTGGTGGCTTAGAGAATGTATACTTTAATAAAGACACCAGTGATTGCTTACAGCTTTTTCTCCAAATTATGATGAGACTTTGAGGCCTTCAGAATGCAGATTTTATTTGAGAAATAGATAGTTGTGCTTCCTCAGTTTTGTGGGGTTTCTTGAGAGGCAACTGTGGTAGGGGAGGACTTCCCTTTGGAAGAGTTTCAGAGATGAGGTCAGTGCCAGATGAACCGAGAGAGATCCAGTACTTCCTCCTTGTAGAGAACGGTGCGTTCCTCAACAAGGAACTCACCCCTACAGGCAGTGCTTGCTTGAGTAACTGCATCCGTTTGAGCAGTGCTATATTCATTGCAGGGTCTGGTGGGGAAAGCTGCCTGTCAGGGTTGTGCTGTTTCAGGAGAAGCAATGTATTACATCATGCTTCCTCAGTCAGCATTACTGCTGTGTAGTTTATAAGGGGTTGGTTTTTTAATTATTATTATTTTTTCTTTCAAATAGATTAAATCCAAACAAAATGGGCTGACTTGGTGGGACTGTGGCCATGTGCAGATTTGCCATAATGTGAACCCTGAAGTTGGGCCTAGGTAGGAAGCTGCCGCCTGCTTGACACAGGCAGGTTTCATCAGATGGCTTAAAAAAGGGTTTGATGAGCCAGTCTGTGAACTACCCAGCCAGACTTGGGAGGGGAACGTTGCTCTGAAGGTAAAATGGTGCAGAAGCCCAGCCTGGCGCCTGGCCCCAGACAAGGCCATCAACTGAACCTGCTTCAGTGTGAGAGGCCTGACAATAGCCAGGGGGCAAAAGCAGCACGACTCTGCCTGGCACGTGGCTGGCTCTTCCCCCACAGAGCTTCCCCAGGTTGGTTTTCAGTGCCAGTTCTGATGTATGGTGTAGATAGTTGCATTTGAAAACTGCGTGGCTGTCATTGCAAACAGCCTCTTCCTGCATCCTGATGAATGGAGCCTGCTGGATTCTTGCAATTCAGGTTTGCATGCAAATACTGTGGTATAATGACCGCAGGTCCTGATGTTACTTAATTGATTTGCTAGCTGGATGAATAGCTCAGCTTTCAGACAACACTTCATCTTCTTTTCAAGATATGCTGATTAGATTTCTATACTGTGTCTTGTATAAGCTTGTTTCCAGACGTCTGTTGAAAGCTAGATTTTGTTGTGTAGGTCTCAAAGATGCTGGCTGTCCCTTTGTACTTCATTAAACCCCTTGTCTCCTTAAATAGCCAGCAATCAAAGCTCATGCACTTTTTGCAGAGACCTGAAGGAGAGAGGTTATTTATTGTTTGCATTGTTTCTTGCACCTTCTTCTACTTTCTGTAATGAGCAAATTGACACAGCTGTGAAATGTTACTTAACTCATGTAATGTCTTGCTTTTAAAATGCGTCATAATATGAAAAAAGTAGAGTAGGAATCTGCACTAGATCTGCTGTATCTTGGTGGACAGGCTAATGCCAGGCCTCAGAGGCAATTCTTCATACAGTTGGTTTTCACTCTACGCAAATGACCGCCTTGTAAAAACTGGGTTGTGTGCCAGTAGTTAAAGTACGGCCTTATAGGGTATGACAGGCTTTGTTACTAGGGGTTTTCGGAGGTGAGGTCATGATAAACTGAACTGAAACTCCAGCAATGTTAATGTTACCAACAAATAGATTTATTTTTCTAACCTTCCTCTCACAATGCCTGAATGTGAACTGCTTTTATATTGCCCCTGTTTAAAGGAAAATAATTTGTTAGAATGAATGAAGGGAAGTTGGTTAAAGCCCGTGTTTTCTTTCTCTGCTGCTTAAAACTATTCACCATATAAACATAGAGTGTTTACATGAGAGAGGTTGGGCAAGATAGATAATGCTTTCTGATACCCTTTCATTAGCATGCCAGCCACCATTGTGTGGTGGTACTCTGGGAAAATCTGAAAATAGTCTGCAACTAAAAAGCACCTATTGGCTGGAATGCCTGTACCTTTAAGATAACGCCAAAATGATAAACTGTGTTTTCTTCGACCACAGTGAAAGAACCCCGGCAGAGAAACCAAGCTATAACTTTCTTAGGGGTTTTTCACAGATCTGTAGTGTTG
This sequence comes from Bambusicola thoracicus, assembly GCA_002909625.1. Taxonomy (NCBI): domain Eukaryota; kingdom Metazoa; phylum Chordata; class Aves; order Galliformes; family Phasianidae; genus Bambusicola; species Bambusicola thoracicus. The sequence continues at coordinate 2,098 of PPHD01030316.1, read as the reverse complement.
AAGTTATTAATGATCACCTGCATTTTGGTGCACCTGTTGCGTGTTCTGCATGCATCGCAGCTCACCACATTGCAGGGCACGCTGGAGCTACTTATTCTTCTCTAAAGTAATGGAGAGGCTGGAGCAGCTGAGTTAGAAGGAAAGGCTGAAGAGTCCAGGGCACCTCATTTTGTAGAGGCATGTGATTATGTTGTAAAAATCATGAGGGTGATGGGTAAGCAGACATGAAATTCAGGTTCACAAGGTCTTGCAGTATTAGGATTAAGGGGACACCCATTACTCCTAACAGAAGTTTCCTTTTGTCTCAGCAGTAGATCGCTTGAAAGCAGATGACAGTCCTTCACACTGCATTTGTGAATTTCCAGAACTCACTTCTGCAGGAGGTGCAGACACAGGGAGTATCAGCAGGTTCCCAGAGGCCTTGCATGCATGCGTGCCTCAACAGCAGGGCCATAAATGGAGACTAAAAGTGCTCAGAAGGGAGGTACCCTCTGCATTCCTGCTGAAACAGTTGTGGATGCCAGTGGAGAGGCTGCAGAAAAGGCTCACGTGCTCTCTGGAAATAGCCTTCTTTTCTGCTGCTGTCACAGGCAGAATACCAGGCTGAATGGACCGTACACCTGGCCCAGGCGGGCATTTCTGCTGTTGTTGCCTTGAGAACACAGGTTGTTCTTACTCAGGTGCAGGTTGTTCTTTCTTGCTCCATTAGGATAATTAAGACTTGGGTGAGCCAAGCCTCCTCAGAAAAACAAAGAGTTTTGGACTGCTTCCTGCCCCGTGTGCCACTGACCTGGAGTGGGAACTGGGTCACCCTGTGCTCAGAAAGAAAGAGGCACTGAACGGGATACAGAGGTTACTTTGCCTACATCATCCATCCCATCAGAAAATGGCATTCCCTGACCCAGGGAACAGTGTGTACCTGTTCAGGAGGACACGAACATTTTGAGGTGCAGCTTTATGAGAAGGTGCCAAGCTCGGAACTGTCTGTTTTTTGTTCATTCACTTTTTAGGGTTTTCAGATTTGGTTAGGTTTTTGTTTGTTGTTGTCTGTCTTCTCTGTACTTTTCTGGCTGCTGCTGTCTTACCATTTGTGTGTGGACATGACCTGCATCTCCACTCTGGTTCTCAGGCTTTCTATGGAAAGCAGAGTGCATCTTCTGAGCACAGACTTGCTCTCAGATGGAAGAAGTTGCTCTTGCTGACAATGCTGCTTTGATCTCGGGAGAGTTAAGATGAGGAAAAAGCAAAATGTTTGTTTGCAGGGTTTCAGTTTCTTTCTTTCCTGTGGAAGTGCTGGCAGGTTGTAGGAAATGTAGAGTTATCTCTTGTGAAAGTAACAACAACTGCACTGAGATCGGAAGTCCTTTTCTGTGTTTTCTCTCATATTCTCTACTAGGTTATTTGTTGTATGGTACCACTGTTAGTTAAATCCTTTCTTTAGTGCAAACATAGATTAAATAAGTTGCATTAGTTTCATTTTTTTGTTTGTCAAAGCCTTAGTAATTTAACTCAAAAATAACTCCTGGTCACAATTTGCAGCCAGATCAGTGCATCTCCACTCTTCTGGCTAAATCAGGGTTTACTCTATGCGTGGGATTAGTAGGATGTATGAGGGCAGGAGATAGGCACTGCCATTGCTTAAAATTTGTCTTGAGCTCTCAGAGGCCTTCTGTTTAGACTTCTTAGAACAATATTGCAATATTCCTGGGACAGGTTTACATTTTGTCCATTAAGTTTTCCTTTGTCTATCAAGCCAGAAGGTTAAGAGGAGCTTGATACCCCATTCCTCACAGGTGCTAAATTCCTAGAAATTTCATGAGAATGGGGAGTTAGAGGAGAGGCAGCTTGTTGTGTTCCCCTGTAAATTAAAAACAAGTTGGGGAAGCTGAGCATCCATCTTGAGGCAAGGATCCCAAGGAAAAAGGCATCAGGGTTTTTGGCTGTGCCTTTTTCCTAGCCTAATTCCAGAGCAGCTTGCTAGCTGTTGAGGTTAGCACTTTCTTACTGCAGGCAGGACTAGGCTTTGGCAGTAACCGTGGGACTTGAACTTTATGGAAGTCCCAGATGTGATGTGATTCTTCCTTTTTTTGGGATTGCA
>PPHD01030315.1:0-10364 GCA_002909625.1 Bambusicola thoracicus | reverse complement strand
AAATAAAATAAAATAAAATAAAATAAAATACAATTTCCTTTGGGGCTGCCCTCATGCAGTGCAAGAAGTCAGTATTATATCTAAGGAATTGCTGGAGTAACAGCAACCTTTTTTTCCAGTGCAACTACATTCAGTAATTAACAGGATACACAAAGACATGCTACCTAAGGTAGCATTCATCCCCTATTATACATGGAACGATAGACAGAAATACAAACACCTCATTAAACTGCTATACGTTGGACTTCATCACAGAATAAGGAGAATTCTCTTTTATAGTTTCTAAAAGCAGAGTTACATTCTAGAAAACTAACCTAATATTTGGTCCATACATTTGGAAAGTGATGAATATTTCTTTTATTTTCATGATCTGTGGTACTTACTTGCAGTAACAAATACAAAGACACTTGGTCCACACCCTTTATCTATGCAGTAACTTTACCTAGAGAGTCCTGCTTTAGCTTTGGACGGAATGTTCAGTGAGGCAACTCAGTGCCATTTAAGACTCTTTGCAATATTTTTTTTTTTTTTTTTTTTTTTTGGTTCATAGTATTTTGGTGTGTGGAATTTCAGATTTCATTGCTTTTCTCTACATTTTTAGACTGTGAAGAACACTTTGGAAAATGTCCATATGAAGATACTACTAAAGGTATGCTAAAGTAGGATGTTCTGTAAAAGATCCTTTATGACCAGAAATCACTCATATTGTCACCATGAGGTGGTGCATGGTGTTTCCAGTTTTTTTATTTTGCTCTGGTGACATCTTTAGCAAAGTAGTTGGTCTTTAAGAAAAGGGAGGTACAAAGACCTAGAGAGAGAAAGCCAAGTCACATCAAAGGTTAGCATTACGCTCACACAAAGGGAGATGTTAGATTATCATAGATGTTTGCTTTATTTACCCTATGTTTTCCTATCAGAGTGCTATGAGAGAGGTTTTTGCATCTAGAAACCTACTTCTCTTAAAAACAGATTCTATGTAATCGCTTATATTTACCAATAAATTCTTAAAGTCTTTTAAGTCAGCTAATAGCAAACTGTTGAAAAAGCAGCTAGATAAAAGAGAAGCTATGCTTCTCAAGTGAAAATAAAAGCATGCTAGTTTATTCATAACCATAGTAGAAGGAATTAAAAGGATTATGGTAACATACCAAGTGCCGTTACCATGAAGTTAACATTAAACACACCACACATGATGCTGAAATACTGGACTGTGGTGAGCACAATGCTTTCTTTTAAGTATTCAGAGTTATTTTCTGTCCAGTCATGTATAAAATTCCACTTCACATTAAGCACTTATGTAGTAATGCCAATAAATAAATAACAAATCCCCCTTGGCAATATACATTTCCTTGCGCTGAACTGCTATAAATTTTTCACGTAATTCAGTTGCTCTCGTGTTCTGGGAACATACAGCAAACTATTCACTGTACAGTCATTTGCACTACAAGTCAATTGTTACACCTGTTCTACTGAGAACTCTTACTCCCCACACACACACATATATTGAGCTTATCTCTGGGATAATTTGGCAGAATTCTCTGGATTTCAGTCAAAGTGCATCCCTTGCTATGTCTTAAGTGGTATCACTTGCTATCTTCAAGTCCTTTCAAATGCCAGGGGGAAGGGAAGCTTATTTCTGAGAAAGTGGAATCCCTCCAAGTACTTTTGAGATGCCAAACAAACAAAAATCATCAGAATTCAGAAAGGAGCCTTGACTGTTTTTCCAGTAACAGGGATTCCATTGAAAAAAAAAAAAAAAAAAAAAAAAAAGGAAAAAAAAGTAAAAAACAATCAAGTAATGGAAGACTTTCTTCCTGGTGCATTTGAGAGCTCAAAAGCAACATGAGAACAGCTCAGTTATCTGAGTAAAATGAGCTCTTTCCTGTAGGAAAGATCATACCTAGCACAGTACCTCCCAGAGAATGCATCCCATTCTTTGTTCCTTTGCTCTATTTTTGTATCTTGCTCAACAATAGCACTTCTCACTTTCACATCTTGTTTTTTTTTTTTGTTTTTTTTTTTCTCTCACAGTAAATACATTCAGCACATACAACAGCTTCTGCTTAGAGGAAAAGCCCTTCACTGTACTGCTCCAACCATTTCTGTCTCAGACATATCCAACACACTGCTTACTCCAACTACACTGAACTCTCTCTATAACCACTTGTTCCTTCAGCACTGCTTTAGAGGAGGAAGCTACAAAGCCTCTGAGCCTGTGCAATTTCTGTGCTTCAACAGCTCTTCCTTGAATATTTTCAGTGCCAGTAAATCAGAGTCTTCTTGCTCTGTTTTCCTAACATGAAGGGAAGGAAAGGAGAAAATAAAGATGACTCTCAAAAGTGCTGAGAATTCATCAGAGTTGGCTGACTTTAGGTGCTCTGCTGCTCTTAATATCACTGCCAAATTTATGGGAACCTGAATTGAAAATGCAGATCTGCACACCTGAAAAGTAGGTGCAAACAGGGCTCACTGGGTAGTCTGTATTTACTTATTTCTTGCTAGTAGTTTTGGCCTCTTACAGAGCTTACGTCCGTCTTAGCACACAGAACAATTCAGGTACTCCCTAACTCAACAATGGAAGTTCAGACTGTTTACTGTAATCTTCCTGGCTTTCCAAATCCATAAAACATCACATAAATTACCGCGCAAGGGTGTAGTGAGGGTAATTACAAAAACAAAAGATTTGCAGAACATGTGTAAAAAAGCCAATTCTCATTTGGTGTAACTCTTTTCTTGCCTATTGATTTGTAACCGCGGCATGGAAACCAGAAACTTAACTAAGCATTTGCTTTCCAAGTGGGAGGATACGAACTCTGGAAACGGTGTTGTTCACGACATAATTACTCATATTCCAAAACCACAGATACAAGGCTGACAATGTGGGACACATCGTCCATCACACTCACCAATTCTTCATGTGAGCTACATCTGACACAGAAAACTAATGTCTTGTGTTGGAATCACACTGCTCGGGCCAGTGAGGTTAATGAGGCTGGGGTCAGTGCCTAGGTCAGAAAACACGAGAAACCAAAGTAAGGAGTCCTAAGACTAAGATGGTCAGATACACAAAGTGAATACAATCTTTTTTCTGCCCTGTGATTCAATGCTTCCCTTAAGAAAAGTCCTGGAGGGGTTACCTGCTGGCAGCCTTTTAACGGAATGACTAAATAACACCTATAAGATCTGCTCCTGAAATATAGATTAGTTATACTAAAGTAGCATTAAGTGTGTGCTTTATCCAGATATATCTACATTTTATACATATTTATAAATTAAATTAAATATAGGTATATAACCTACAGAAGACATCTTTTATTCCACAACTTAATTTCCACTTTGCATCTGATTTTAGAAAGAAAAAAGACTAGATGGCAAGCCCTTTTTCCTCATTAGACACAACCCTACGCATTGTTTTCGACAGCCGGCTCTGTTATTTCACACCCAGTCACTTGCTCTAACTGGGGGCAGGAATAAAGCACAGAGCTGTCGAGCTTCAACGTATTCAGGAATCTTAGTTTTTCTGAAAGTCATACAGGGAAACGTAACCTGCCCTTTAGCCTCCAGTTCTGTAAAATTGCTGTCATAATGTTGAATAATAGTATTAAGTAGTCTCAGTGAGAAAGTGGAACAGTGATCTTAGGCAATGGGAATGTTATGGCTGTAGTTGACTTTCACACCCACACTGCCAGACTTCCACAACAAGCAACGTGCCCATGAATTAGCATGAAATTCAGAGTGGCTCTCACCCCTACGGCGTGAATGAATAATTCACAGCTCTGAGCCTCTCTAGACCCTGAGAGCATCAGGCAGGAGCCCCAGCAGAACCAGCCTGGCAGACGGACGGCTGCATGCACAGCTTGGGCTCAGCAGACGGGTGCATGCAGTGTGAGAATTCAGCTCAGTGCTAAGTGTCACTACTACAATGGTATCAAGAGCAAAATTATTTTTTCTCGAGTCTTGGGGGAACACCAGCTCCCAAATACGTGTGCTTTCACCTGTAATCAGTGCCTGTCACGCTGATAACAGACTAGTTCTGCTCATCAGTGGGGCTAAACATGTTCTTCTGGTGAAACAAAACCACATATGGCAGCGTGCGTTAGTGTTTGGCCTTGCCTCAGTGTCACCATTTTAATAGACAGCAACGTCTTGCAGGGGGAATTCAGCAAAGACCTCTAAGAAGATCAAGGTCAACCATCAACCTGACCTACCATGAGATGTGTGGATGTGGCATTAAGGGACGTATGGTGAGTTCTTGCACATTCTACATTCTTGCACACAGTATGGAGCAGAAACTTCCAGAAGTTACTGTAAGCACTAGTTACAACAATAAATCCTTAGTTCAAGTCTCCAGAGCATATTTCACCAACAAGAGAATAAAAAGTACACAACTGAAAAGTATATTGCAAATGGAAGAGACGTGCTATCCCACTCCAAGATGCACTGATTTTCATGGAAAAAGTTTCCAAAGTATTATAAGAGGAAGACTAATCTTTGTAGTCATACAGTTTTGATTTTCACATTAGCAGCCATTGGAGACTGTTCCTCTAAATGGTAAAAGTTCTAATAGAGACGTACCAAATTTCTGGTGTTCCCCATTACTGTGGTGAATATCACTGCCTGTTGACACAAAACAACAGTTCTGCTGTGACCAAGCTTTTGTTAAAAGGTTCTGGAAATCCTGTAAGAACTTCATTTTGTTCTCCCAAGCCACTTACACTTGCCAAAGAAGTAAAGTCTATGACACAATCTCTAGACATACTTCTTCAGTGAGTCCATTTTGAAAAGAGACTCAGTAGAGGTTAGCTTCTGATGAAACAGTAGAAGACAGAGTTAATGACTCACATCAGCAATTTTGAATTATTCAGCTAACACCAGAGTACCAACCACAGGCGCAATAAGCAATGGCTAATACAAGTCATGCATGTTTTATAAGGGAAAACCGTACCCTCTGAAGTATATTACACTCATTTCTGAAAAGAGCAACAGTACTTTCACAAGCATCTAAGACCAGACTTCAACTTTCTGCAGTAGAACTTCCCCCTGAGTTAAAGAGGAATTTTATCCAGTTAAAGCAGACAGGTTCCAATCTATCAAACATGTATCTTTACTTTTAAGTCTTAAAAACAGGTGGAAATTTCACAATCACGATCAACTTCTGACTAAAGGATATCTTCCCTGCAAATCACACAACTCTCCTTTGCATAAGACATATTCACAAGGAGTAACATGTTGGCCACACCAGTACGATCACAGCTTTGTACGCTGTGGTGAAAGCTGATCAGGCATCTAATAAACTGTGAACTGTTCACAGCTTTGAACAGGGGGATTATGGGATTGACAGCAGAGGTTAAATGTGACCAAAGTACCTTTTCCCGCTGTTGGGAGGAGAGTCTAGCATGGAAATTCCAAACAAAACCCAGAGGAACTGAGAAAATATAAAACAGCAATTACTGGAGTGTGCGTAATTGAACACAGTTTCAGGCAACTCACTGTCAGACTACAGTCTTAGGAAACCTGGGCCCTTGCAATGTTCCAGTCCTCCACTACCTTTTTCCAATCACTTATAGCTGGAAAAACAAAACGTGTACAAATCTCACTAACTTTGTTATCCAGGAGAACTTTCCAGTGAACTTGTGGGGGTGATGTCTCCACTGTTATTGGTCTCTGTGTTATTAATATCAAGCTTGCGAGACAGAGAATAGTAAAGCAAACAAAGTAGGATTAGCAGCTAAGCTCCAAACATCCACAGAAGTGCTTGGCATGAAATTGCGGTATCTGCAAAGGCATAATATAAGCTGAAAAGAAAATTTCACTTCAAGTAAGTGACTCATGAACACCTCTGATGATGGAGAGAGGCACCAGGAGAGCACAGCCACAGGCTGTTAGCTCCAGACCTGTTTTTATCTAAACCTGGCAAAGTCAGTATTTTTGTAACTGACTGTGCTATACAGAAAGTGCAGCTCACTGAGCTGTTGGCCATTTCCTTACACTTCTCATCTTTTTCTTCTATAACTGTTTCCCTATCCTTAGCTTGGGAAGATAGTACCTCTTAACATCATCCTGCCAGCAGAAAAGTGGCACTACTTCCAAACAAAAAGGTCTCTATTGAACCGTTACAGCTGCTCTTTTAACTCCATTACAGAGCAGTCAGCCAGGAACAGAAGATGACTTAAGGCAGGAGAACTCATGACCCACCAGGAATGCTACCTTATTTCCAGCTGTGGAGCTGTGACCCCTCAGGAGCTGAACCATTTAAGAAGTGCCCAGCTATCACACAATCTGTCATCCGAATGCTGCACCCTGTCTTCAGAAGAGCTCTTTCATTCACAGAGACAGTAGCAGGGAGTTCAAGTGCCATCTATTTCTCTCTGTTATCTCTTGCATGGCGGTTCCATCTCTTCCAGTTAATAAGGTTAAAACAGAGACTGACAGTAAAGTAACACTGAATTAAAAGTGAAACTTCAATTATTGCTATTCCAGAGTTTCTGCTAAATGCACCGTCTTCTCCTCTGGATTTCATTTCAGGGGAAAGACTCGAAATGCTTGGAGAAATAACATCACTACACTCACACTGCACATCCCTGTCCAAACCTTTTCATCCAACAAAATGAATACAAATACCCATGAAAGAGGCCATAATAATTTCGATAAAGAAATAGAGAATCAGCAGTAAATGACAGTCAGCGATGCGCAGCACAGGGAGTGCTAATATATTTTATTAAAAATATTATTAGCACGCTACTTTAGGGTTAAAAGGTGTCTCTCAGTAGATTTAAAATGCACCTACCACTCTTGGATTCCCTTGAGCTCAAAACTTCCCTTATCTTACTCACTTCCCCTCTCAGTAGTTTTCCTGCCTGTTCGTACTTCCTGCAAGAAGGTCCTCAGGACTCCCCTTTCAACATGGCCATTTCTGTCTGTGGCAGGTTTTACGAAAAACAGTATTTGTGGCCTGTTCATGTGACAGTCCATACATGTATGCAAAAATAAGTCCCCCATAACAGCAACACCACATGTCTGGGAAATGTGGAATGCCCATCTGTCAGTACATCCCATCTCCTCACTTCCCCAGGCTGCCTTTAGGGTCCCTGCCCTCTTCAGCAGGCCTTCAGGTAAATGAGACACTTGCAGGGATGATGTTACAGAAGCAATAAATGAAGTTTTCCATTACTTCAACCATAAAGATATATGAAACTCTTAAAAACCAACACATGGATTTGGAATTAATAACTAAGTTTATGATCGACTCTGAGCGGTCTGGGTCTCTTCGAAGTTTCAATAAACTCCTGCCAGTTTTAAATTCCGTATGTGTAAATAAAACATATACTTTTCCCATAGGTTTCAGCTGGGAGTAGGGAGTCTATACCATAAAGCTGCATTTGAACTGATTTGGCTCATAAGGGCTTGTTTGCTCTTCTGAAGAGCCGAAAGAAAACTGGTTTGCTGGTTTTTAAACAACCTGATGGTTCCTTCCCAAATATACAGAAGAGAATTTCCTGCAGGATGCCTTTGCTCAATCCTGTAGAGCAAAAGGAATTAAAATGTATGAAGCTAAAAATGGAGATTAACCATAATCTAAACAGAGCTCAAATTAAATGAGTCCCTTGTTTTTTATTTGTAATAAAGGCAAGGTGGAATGCCAGAGCCATGGCAGGTACTACTGGGAGATCATTATAAAGAATATGCAAAGAGGTATTCGAGGCTTTAGGTCCATGAATGTGGAAGGATCGATAGTACTGGATTTGCAGATGTTTTAAGGGACAGAAAATGAGAACAATGGCACCTTATTTTTGTTGTTAAATACAAAATTATCATTTCCAGATTATTTCTTCCTAATGGAAGGAAAACACAACACCAACCCAGATTTCTGACTCAAAGGAAAAAAAAAAAAAAAAAAGGATCTGATAAAACCATGTTTTTATTTCACACTAAAACCTTCCTATAAAGTATGGGCAAATACTGTCAGTTAAGTGTCCCTTCATCAAAAACAAATACATTGCTGAGACTGATGTAACAGTTCTTACCATCTCTTTGGTATTCACAATAAACAAACAAACAAACAAATAAATAAAAAGAATCATACATCAAATCTGCTGCTGTGACCCACAGCTCGCAGCCACATTTTCCCCCTTCTGTCCAACACAAACCATGTAATACTCAGCACCATTGTAAACTATTACGGCAGATCTACTAAATGCCACAGTTAGGCTGACTGGAAATTCTACGTGTACACAAAATACCTTTACAATATATTACGCCTTCCTATTTTGATTAAACTTATTACTTCATATTTCAAGCAGAGGTAAATATTCCCCTAGTGGGAAAATATTGCCTATTTGTATAAGACTTAATGACATAAAGTAAATTGCGCTGTTGGTTTGAGTTAGACATGCAATACACTTCAGTAATGTGCTATTTCCTTCTGTATATGATGCAATTCTAAAGAAAACATGATTAAAAAAATATAGCTTGAGATTTCAGTTTATTGCTTTAAAGGTTATTACTCACATTGGCATTGTACTATTTTTCCCCTCATCAATTTCCATTATCATTTTGATTCAGAGTAATTCCCTCCTTGTAGGTTTGCCCAACAGATTTTAAGTGAATATAGTACTCTGATTAAAATGAAAGCAAAATAAAATAGAGGCCTGCTGATTCAAAACATCATGAAAGATGGTTCAGTTAACGTGAGCCTTGTTTCACATTTTCACTGAAAGACATTTTCCTCTGAAACCTCTACATGCAGTCTTCTCCTGTCGTTATCACAAGTTAACTTCTCCCAGGAATTATTCCTTTCTATTAGAAAGTATACAGTGAAAAAGTATACAGTGCAACCAATGCTTTCCTTTCCAACGCTCATTTTCCAATGTAGCAAAGAATATTTGCCTTTCTAACAAAAGAATATTAGATATATGAATGCCAAGCAAACTGCAGTACAGAAGAAACACAGAAATTAGAACTGCCTGTGATTAGTGGGTAATTCAGACTTCCAAAACACTTGTTGAAGAACCAGAGTGGCTGTCCCACGTGTGTTGTACCACTTGTTCGCCTAAAACTGGTTCCTGTGCAAAGAAACTGAGTGAACTGAGGGCCCTCTGATGAGAAACTATTTTCTACGACAACAAAGTATTCTATGGTGCTTTTAAAACAAGTCCGTTAAGAATAGCTCTTTACACTTGCTTCCATTTTTCCTTACATACTAATTACTATTCCAGACAAGATTTTAGGATAACAATATTTTAAGCAGAAATGTCTTATTTTTTACTTGCTGAGTCTTGCCTAGCAGATTTTCATTGAGTTTAGTCTGACTAGAATTAATTTCTTATTCTAGCTGCTTATTCATGCAGTTTTTACTACTTTCTGCTCGGCTGCCTAGAGTAAGGAACTCCAACAGTACTGAATGTCTGAATGTACAGCAAAGATAAAGGTGTATTGTCGCCATATCGCTGTATATTGCTCATTACTTGATGGACTAACAACACAAAGTATCTAATGCAGATACTCTAAGCATATCCAGGCAAAGTTCATTACTGAAAACATAATAAAAGATAATAAAACACTTCTGACAAACAGTTGTCAGGAGTGCTGTAGATGGGATTGGTCCATCTTCAGGTGAGGTTTACAGCCACCTACCAACATCAAAAGAAGCATCTGCCCTGGAGCAGAACAAGGGACCATCTCAACCTGTACCCTGTCCCTACTATTAGCCAGAAAATGACGCATAGGAAAAATGTAGAAATAAGACTAAAAGTTACAGTGGCTTCCCCAGACACGTAGTAAGCATCAGTCGTTTTCAGCTAAGGCACCGGGTAAAGCTATCATTCACTTATCCACTACAAGAAGACAAAACCAAAAATTTACACAAGGCTTCCCACAACTGAGAACAAAAAGTTCCAAAATAAACGAGTAAATAAATAAGAACCGAGTCACCACCCTGGGAAATGTAATCACTGCATTAAGTCTGTATCTTAAAGTTCTATGTGCCTGTATGCGTGCAGAATTATAATAAACTCAGAGTCTAGAAAATAAGCTTACAACTAATACCAAGCTGGCCATCTTGGGGCAGAGAGAGGCCGCTTGGCAATTCCTTACAGCTGTAGTTCTCCACAATACAGCTATTTTCTGACTCACGCAGTAAAGTTTGAGCCAACTCACTGGCACTCACCACGTTCATCACTGGAGGACCTCCTGTGGAGCCTTTCAAACGCCTATCCAGGGCTGCTTGCTACCCTTCTGAACTGCACATCATAACTCTCATACAAGTTCCACCTTGATAAACACCATTTTGTAGATTGCATTACAGTACTAAAAGCTATAGTATTATATGCAAATATATATAAAACTATATAAAACTATAATATATA
>PPHD01030314.1:0-10364 GCA_002909625.1 Bambusicola thoracicus | reverse complement strand
TTCTATGATTCTCTCACTTTGGGCACTGTGGAGAGCCAGGGCGTGTGGCACGGACACCAGGTCACCCTCCCAGCTCATCAAAGCCACAGCTGAGCAAAGCTATCATTTTCCAAACCCCAAATGTAGGCAATTGCTATTAGCATTTCTATGCATGTTTTACTTTAAATAGTTGCTGGCTGCTCATCCTTCCCGTAGCTGAAAATTACCTACCTACCTAAACGCATACACTTGTTATATGCCTGCATATATTTATTTTAAAATAGCTTATGCATATATAACACAGACAGACAAAAGTTCCCCGATGCCTTTTCCTGGAGGGGCAGTAAGACAGAAATATTTAAGATGATTCAACACTGGACGGCTCGGCAGATGCATCCAGCATGGTGCAAGACATTAACGTCTGCTGACTCATCATCGAAGCTAATTCCTGCCTGGCTCGTGTTCCCGTCATCTCAGCAGCAATTTAGTACTTGGTAAATTTTCTCTCATCAGGAGTAAATGTTATCACAGACTTGTGATTATGCGCTATTTGAAACTGGTGGAGCTAAAGCCATGTGTGATAATAAAAGGTAATTGTTTACCTTTGAAGCTGATATCTGTGGCCTTTGCCGTGCTCTGCAGGAAATTGGGCCAGAGCGTGGCCGCTCGAGCTGTGCTGACACCCCTCGCCAGGGCGTTAAAACAAGGAGGGCCGTGCCACGTGCAGAAGTTGAAACAAGCTGGCGGCACCTTTATAGGCTTGTTTTCCCCTACTGTGAGAAGCTGAACACAATAAAAAACTCAGTAAGGAAAAAGCTCCCCTACTATTTCACATAATTGCTGGCTAGCAATTGTACACGGTCCTGGGGGTACAACCAGGCCACAGCGCAGCCACTGTCACCTCCACGTCTGGGATGGGTCACCCCAGCAGCCCTGTGGCCAGCGACGGACAGCCCACAGGAGACAGCGCTCTGGGTGCTCCAAGGGCCACTTCACCTTCAGCAGAGAGAAGCTGGGATGTAGTTTCACACCAACTGCAGGAAGAGGAGCCACTGGGGCCGCCATCCTGCCCACACCCAGCAGCAGCAGCTCCAATCAACAGGAGCTCCTCATCTAAGAAAGAGGAAAAGGTACAAATACGAAATACCAACCAAAGGGATTTTGTGTTTGTAACACACGTTATTAACACGCTGTTAGCTTTCACAACTCATTTTCAGGGGATTATAACCATTCTTCACAGAAATGGCCAGGGAGATGAGAAGTATCGACATTTCTGCCTGCTTTTCCCTTTTCTTCCTATTCCTCCCAAACAATCCACATTGGAATTCATAAATAAAGACATATGCACATTTGGAGCATGTTCAGATCAATTATCCCACATCTTCTTTTTGGAGCTGAGAAGAAGGTATATTGCCTAAACACTAATGCCTATGGATCTTTAATATTAATGTGATGCTCAAGAGATAATTACTTCTCATGAACCGGAATGAGTCTGGCCAAAAAGGCTGAACACATCCAAAATTCAGTTGATTTCAGCACAGCTAGTTCTGGTTGAGGCTTTTTCTCCCCCATTGGACACACTGCCAGATGTAATAGAAATAAGCCCCACTGGAACTGGCTGAGGATACGTATCATATTCTGATTGGTACCAGATTTGCAGATTATTGGAGGGTAATTTACTGAAAAACAAAAGTCCCTTAAAATACCATTATGGTTCAGACACAACCCCCATGAAGTCCTGAGGCGGACCCTCAGATGGAAGTAAACCTCTTGCCCGGGCACAGGATCCCAGAGGGAAGCAAGAGGAAACCACTTACTGTAACCCCTACCCATGGCTGAATGAAAGAAAATGCTGGCGCCAATGGGGCTTCTGGAGAAAGAAGAAAACATTACATTTGGATTGAACTAAAACCTAGGAGCAGCGGATCTGTGGCTGTACTTTTTGAGGGTAACCTGCAGGGAACAGCATAGCTCAAAGCCAGAATGAATGATGGTTTCCTGCATCTTCTTATCACTTTATGGACTGGGAAGTGTTTTGGTCTCTATCTCATGGCACTGGAAGGGGACAGCCCTGGCACACCTGCTCTGCAAGGTGACACCGAGCTCAGATGATGGGCACACAGCAGGTTCAATCCTGCAGCACAGCACACACATGGCTCCTTGCCAAGGGAAAGCTTTGCAGAAAAAGCTGCCCAAAAGAGGGGTGGGAAGCAGGAAAAGGATCTCCTCAGCAGTCCAGCTCTGCCATTGCTCCTCTGTCCTGCTGCGGATGAGTCATGTACGGAGCCGGAAAGGAAATAAATGCAAACACATGGCAGTCAAAATGGCTTTCACAGAAAAGAAAACACCAGGCTGCAGCTGATGCTGGTGTGCAGCACGGAGCTGCTCCCTCGTGGGATGGGCACTGCTCAGCACACAGCTCTGTGCAGCCGTCTGCAGCAGTATGGGGACTTACGAATGTTTCCTGACTTGCCAGAACTGTGTGCCAAGATGAGCTGAATACCTCATCTCTCCATTGCTGGGTTTCAAATGTTTGAATTACGTAGTCCTGCTTAACCCAAGACAGGCTGGGAGAGAGAAAAAGCGGCAAAACTACAGGTAAAAGGCAATGCTGGATACTAGAAGGATCCATCTAACTTCTCATATTCAGCACAAATATACGCTTTTACCCATAGGCTGCAAATTCAAATCTGGAAACCTATGCTTATCCTGTGCCACTTCTATTTGGCCTTCTCTTACAAGTATTGTCTAACGGGCTTTAATGGCACGACCATGCGCTCACCTTTCCACAGCAGCTCTCTGTAAAACGAGGCAGCAGCTCACACCAGCTGTGATGGAGCAGCAGCTGAGATCCTGCTGCAGGAGCTCTGCTTCCTTGGCTTTGGGCCAAGCTGGTCTTGCTCCTCTCAGGCAGTACCCTTGCAGCTTCTGCTGCTCTGACTGCAGTGTAAAACACCCACACAATATCTCCACACCTTGTCCCTTGGTCTGACAGCACCTCCCCAAGAAAACTGTTCTTCCAATAACAGCTCACAACGTTTGATGGGACAATGGACAGAAAATTATCTCTCTTGGCAATCTCTCTACTTCCTTCCCAAACTGATGGCACTTTCTACAAATCATGTAGATACTGCACCATACCAGCCAACACAACGGCTTTTACCAGACTCCTTTACAGATGCAGACTGGATTGTGCCACATCTCGTTCGTTTCACTACACCTTCCCATAAACAGTGGTTGTCTCTCTCAGTGCCACAACTCCAAAGTTAAATAAAATACTCATGATTAAAGGTACTCACAGAACGGGGCCTCAGCTCTCAAAATGCCCAAGAGATAAGGAATTTCAACCCACTAATACCAGCACTTCAAGACTGAGAGAAATTCAGGACTCATCCCCACGAACACTTCCCATTTGCGCAGCACGTTCAGGGATCTCAGGCTCTCATTTTGCGAAGGTGTGAAGGTGTAAGAGAGCAGCCAGTCCCGGTGTGCTTTGTTAGCATGAGGCAAGGCGCTCTGCTCAGCTTCTGCATAATGACTCAGCCACAATTTTAAGTATTCAATTCTACTTGTATGACTTTTTAAAATTCTCAGCAATATAATTATACTGATGGGAATGCAGAAAGATAATTGCTTTTAGAGAAAAGTTTCTCTTTTGTTTCACATTCATCTGGCTTCCATAAATAGAACAAGAGACCTTGAAGAGCAGCAATATGCATCCGTGTGTCTCTAGCTATTTATTTACAAAGCTAGACTTTGACAAATGTAATTTGTTCAATAAAATTAAAAAGGATGCACGATAATTCATTTAGACAAAACAGGCTCGAAAAGGAGCGTCAGCGGGAACGTGCCTCATCACGGGGAGGATCAGCTGATTCCCAAACAACTGGCAGGTGCTCTCCTTTTGGAGAGCAGCATCGAGGTAGTGAAGGAGCGAGGTAGGAATTGGAGCAATCTTTTATTCAGGCAATAATTATACAAATTAGATCTATGAAAGCCCGAGAATGACTGTGCCTTGAACCCTGTCTGTGTGCATAGAACAATGGAGAAATTAATAATTAAATCTATTACATATGCTCGTAACTCAGCACAAAAGATACTTCACCAGCTCAAACAATTCTGCATTTTCATTTGAATAAAGCTTTCACACATTTTTTCTCATTATGTATGTATTATATTTTAAATTTAACAGCTTATTTTGTTGCCTTTATGCCTTGAATTAATAAGGCCACTCTTTAATGCACTAACGTTGAATAGCATTAGCATGCTTTACAGTCGTTACTTGGGGGGAAGGGGGGGAAATCCCTAGTTTTCCAGCGCCAAAATCAATTTGCCCGTAACTTCCTGTCTCTCATAACCTCTGCGAGCATAACTCAAAACTTGGTGCTGCTTTCCTACAACAGGACAGGTTCTGGCTGTGGGCAGGGCAGGATCTGAAGATCAGGCTACACTGTAAGTTTGAACAGACAGCTCAAGAACAGACTGAAATCTTCGCAGCCAGTTAAAGCAATTAGCAGGCCAGATACGCCAGCCGAACGCTGTTTCCCTTACAAGGAATGATTTAGCCCCAGAAACACAGATGTGGGTTCTGACCCAGGGCTGTTTTCCTGCCGCTGTGGCAGTGCCGAGTGGAGGCAGCCAGGGGCTGGGGCTGGGCTGCAGCATCGCAGCACTAAGGGCGGGCGGAAGAGGAGATAAGAGAAAATGCACCGAGGGACCGGGGATGTGAATTACCCCGAGTTCCCCCCAGCCCTGCTGCCTAGAGTGAGGCCGTCTCCAGGCCCGCACAGCCTGCAGCCCACGCAGGCCCTCCGAAGGCTGCCAAGTCAAATAACGCTAATTGCATTACAGATCGCGAGCAGAATTCAACGTCCTTTTCAACTAAACCGAAGCCTTTCCATTCCCATTTTGTTTGGGGATTTTAAGCAGCACGCATATTCCCACCACCGAGCAGGATATTAGGTTAGGAAAGGGGTGGCGGGTGCCCGTTCAGAGACCAAAAAACAGATCTGTAAACTTGAGAAACCAGAGCGGGAAGCGGAGGAAGGGTTACAGACTGACAGCCGTGGAAACAGCCGCCTTGGCAGAGCTGGTGCCCCATGAGCACGGCCCAGGGGTGGCAGGAGCCCAGCGTGGGCTGGTGATGCTCGTGGGGCCTGGCCGTGGCAGGCATCGCACCTCCTACTCCCAGCACAGGCCCACCATCCCCAACCCTGACACCACCCAGTCCTGAAGCACTCTGCAGCTATTGGGACGGCTCCGTTATCTGCAGCTCCAAGAAGAAACAAACACTTGGAGAGAGCAGAGCTCCTGACAAAGCTCCCACTGTCCTGCCACACGGGAAGGCTCCTGAAAAGCCCTTCAGGACCGCCAGCCTCATTCTGCCAGCTGCAATGTAATACACACTCACAGCGCAGCGTCCCTGCCCACCGTGCTTCTGCCCAACAGAGACGTTCCACCCAGGGTTATCACTGCTCCTTCATACAACACCATACAGCTGAAAGGAGCAGTGAGAGGCCAAGAAGTATGCCAAAAAGCTTCAGGAAAATAAACAGTGTCAACGTGCTCCTTTAAGCATCATCGTGACAAACTCACCGTGCAGCTGGGAGATAAAGCACGGCACTTTAAATACCCAAACTAATCAATAGGGAGAGCCGAGCGTGCAATCCATTTTCTGAGAAGGGCAACCTCTTAACGTTAATTCTTCATTCACATAAATACAACACCAGGGTGGTTACTTAAAGCGGCCCTTCGCTTGAGTAAGGTAACGGGGCTCAATTTAGGGCTAAAACCGGTCACAGAAAGGCTCCGGAAGGTTCTGCTTAAAACAAGGCGGAAACCTGAACACAAAACGCCAAAGCGACGCCCGCAGTTGCCCCGCGGGGCGCTGTGCGGGGGGCGGCTGTATGGGGGGCGCGGGGGGGCGGCGGCCCCTCAGAGCCGCTCCGTGCGCGCCACCTAGCGCCGTACTGCCGGCCCGCGGGGCCCTCAGCGGGCACAGCGCCGGGCGGTCGTTCCCGGAGCCCCCGGTGCCTCCATTTTGCCCTCAATACAAAAAGAAAGTACCTTTAATACCGTTCAACCGCAAAGAGCCGCTGCCGTGTGCGTTACTCTCGCGTCCAAAGCGGGCCCAGGGCCGGTGGGGAGGGCGGCGCTCAGGGACACCGCAGCTGCAGTCTGCCACGGGCAGACGGATCACCCCATAAAAACAGCGAGGCTTCTTTGGGCGGGGGCAGCGGCACCGGGCAAAGACGCGGAAACCCACGGGTTCACTCGGGGGTTTACGAGGAGCCCACGCGGCCCCGCTGCTGCAGGCCGCAGTCGGGGTGCCGCCGCTGTGCAGGGGCTGCCGCCGCCCGCAGGTGATGTGAGCGGCGCCTCCGGGGGCGGCACGCGGCGGGCCCGGCCCGGGAGCAGCGCGGGAGGGACGGCGCGCCCGTCGACGTTGACGTGTGTCTTCCACACGAGCCAAGCTAATTGCACACGTCAAAAGGAAAAAGCAACGTATGGCTTTCGTCCGCTCCCGATAAGGATCAGATAGGGCTCTTCCTGTCTTCTCCAGCGGCCCTTCCTCCCGCCGAGCGTGCAGAGGAGGGGGAAAATACCGCTCTGAAGGTTAGGTAATGGCCTCATTAAAGCTGAATTCCAACCCCAACGCTGCGGCCCTGCCCTCTTCAAGCACGGTGCCTGGTCAGGCTGTCAGCGTTGGGTTGGCGTGCTCGAGCTGTTAGTGCACCCCCAGTAACGTGCTCTTTGGCTTAACGGGGGTCATCCGACACGCAGGTTTCTACATAACTACAGCAAGTGCAAAGCCACACACACACATCAGCTTTAAAGTTGTTGCTGCCCTGTGAAAGGCACCCGCCCCACAGCCCAGGCGCAGTGAGTGTTCAGAGGCCATCAAAGCACGACGGCCCTGCAGGCACCACGTGTGCGATTGGGCAATGGGGTGCGGCAGCGGCCTTCGCAGCACACAGCTGGGCAGAGTTAATCCTCTTGTTTTAGAGCCCCGAAGGGCACCTGGTGACCCTGTGGGTGTGTGAAGACCTGCAGGTATTGTTTCATAAGCAGGCGGGATGCTGCAGCACAGGAGCGTGTTTACAGCAGAGATACTTTGGAAGTAAGGGGAGGTGCTGTGCCTTTTGAACACTGCATGGCCTGGACACAGGTGCTGGGCATGGTTTTGGTAAAACACAGGCCTGAATACATAGCAAAATAAAAGGTGGGGTTTTTGTTTGTTTGTTTGTTTTGCATGACCTCAGACCAATATATTCATGCTTTCATTTTGCTGAGGCAGGGGAAGATGCTTGCTTTCTTTTCCAAAACCAAGCAAAAATAACGCATCTTCACCCTAGCCACTGTTAGTGGAGTTTGGACAGGAGGGATGCTGATCTAGAAGTGCAGGTGGGCAGATTCTGCACAGCACAGTGTTCTCTGTCTCCCCAGCTGTTCCCACCTGCTGCACATACTCCAGCTCAAGGCAACCCCAAGCATACACTACAGAACAGTCTGAAAAATCTTTCTCCCAGTGGCTACAGGTGTCTAAGGTGATCAGATCAGCTTTTCTGATTTTTATCCTCCTGGTTATTAAAGTGGTTATTGCAGCAGACGAATGTAATCATGGCAATTCTTTCCTCTGATCACATGAAACCACAAAAGCAAGAATCAGACACAGGTGGAGAAAAACAGGTGCAATTGCTGCACCACCCTCCCCAGCACTGCAGCACACACAACTGTTTCTGTTCTGATCCTTTTCCAAATAAGTCAGAGGAGTTACACCTTCCAGGAATTTGCTGCTTGTTTCCCACTTCAGGAGTTAGGGCTTATTTGGAGTCTTGGAGAGCTACATCTTGTGCTTCAGCCAGCAGCAGTGGGTTTGAGGCACTTGCAAGCTGTAACCAAATGGAGAGCTGCAGGTACAGAGCTCCCAGACACCCACACCTATTCCTTGACCCTTCCCTGCTGCCTGGAACATGACAGGCGAGTACAAAAATGAAGTTATGCATGAAGACAAATTTTTATGTTATTATATTAAAATGCTAGAGGTTAGTACACATTAATTTGAAGCATTAGTCATGCCAAGGTAGAAAGTTACATGGGAGGAAGGCTAGTGAGGAGATGTAGGAGGAGCCCTTCAGCAAGGGTGTTTAATTCTTAGCCTTTTCACAGTGTTCTTGCATAACTGAAGGCAAGTCACCTACATCAACATCCTTGCTCGATTTCTAGGCACCACGCTTCTGGTTTAGGAGGGCAATGAAAAGCCTGTTCTCCTAACCTCACTGTTCTTTGAGCGTGGTGTTTCAGTATCAAACCACTCTCAACAGGCGTACTCACCAGGCCATGACCCACCTGCTCCTGTACCTGATGGCCAACAGAAGAGGGAATCCAGCTGAGCTGCTTCCACTCCTGCACAGCACATCCATGCTGGAGCACCGTTAGATCCCTGCCCAGGGCCAGGGCTGAGCCTGCATGCGGGCAGCAGGGAAAACGAGAAGATTTTCAGAACAGATAAATCTCACCCATGCTTCAATGCCTCATCTCTAATATGGATAACTACCAGGTTTTCTAATAAAAAGACTGCAAAAGATTAAGTGGACTCTATTAAATGCCATCCAGTAGTAATTGGGTATTATGGCAGCCACATGCCGATACTGCTTACCAATACAGGTTTCCTTTTGATCTGTAGTACTATTGATTTATGTGCCAATAAAATTATTTAAGTGCAGTAATGCTGACACTTCTTACACCAAATCATCTACGTAGAACAAGAATCCATACTACTCCTGATAAGAAAAGAAAGCTCTTACCTGATGGAGAGTCTTCTCTCTAGCAGATGGATGATGATGACAACAAATGCCCAGAGATGGCTAGAAGGATGAAAAGCAAAAGACGCAGGAATGCACTGCATCTATGTTAGTCGAGTTACTTCATGCGTGTTGGGTGAAACATCCATCTCTGATGAGAAATGACAGGGAAGCTGCTGAAACTTCTCACGCTGTGTGTTATTTGGCCAACTGGAAAATGACCATTCCTAGAAGCAGACAAGCCTTTGCCCACCAGCCAGTTTTGCACATAAGTTGCATGTTCTTCACAGAAACTGGGGGGATGAGCAAATGCTGCTGATAAAGCTTACCATTTGATGCGTTTCTTACAGTAAGCTGATGTGTAGATTGTTGCAGCTTAGAAGCCAAACTGCAGAACAGAAACACTTTAATCCGGATGGATTTCAGAGTGGAATCCTATTGTTGGTTGTTTTTTTTTTAAGTGATGTGGGTTTTTTTGCTCCAGCTTTGAGCAGGTGGAGAATTTGGCTTTGTTTTTCATTTATATTGCTTTAACAATGATTCTCAAAGTCTTTAAGATTTTGTTACTGGCCTGCTTTTTTATGGCAGTGACATCATACAAAAACCAGCTATTTATTCCTTCAGGGTTCTCACTCCCCTCCGCCTGATTTGGGAGAACAGCAGTATGGGATTTTTTGATTTATATGGAAAGAGGAAACCACCCTGGGCAAAAAAAGTCTACAGTCAGCAGAAGCAGCACTTTGTCTTCAAAGACTTAGATACAGGACTCCCAAATGATTAATGTGCCTAACTCACATTTTTCTTGCAGATGTGATTACAAAAGAGAATGTGGAGAGGAAATGATTTTTAAAAAATTGTTGGAAATGTATTTTCATAACAAGAAGCAGGAGCAACAGAAAACAATTTTCTGGCTGGTTTTACAAGAATAAAGATCTTCAGATGCCAAACTGTGGGTAGATGTTAATGTTTAAGACATTAAAACTAGGTAGTCTACTTTCCTAGAAAGTTTCTGGTATTTGTTCTACCTGAAAAAAAACCACCAACCAACCAACCAACCCATTTGTTAGATAACTACATTAATGTAACAAATATCTCAATTCAAGCTCCATGTTTGAAAAATTGTCAAATAGTGTTACCCCAACACTAACTTTGCATTGCTTCTATGCATGGAATATCATAGACTCAAGAATTATAATATGGCTATGATACCCAATTCCCGTTTCCTGTCTTCTACAGCATAGAATCATAGAATCATAGAATGGCCTGGGTTGAAAAGGACCACAATGATCATCTAGTTTCAACCCCCCTGCTGTGTACAGTGTTGCCAGCCACGAGACCAGGCTGCCCAGAGCCACATCCAGCATGGCCTTGAATGCCTCCAAGGATGAGGCATCCACAACATCCTTGGGCAACCTGTTCCACTGTCACCACCCTCTGTGTGAAAAACTACCTAAACCTCCTCTCCCTCAATTGAAAATCATTCCTTCTTGTCCTATCACTATTCACCCTTGTAAACAGCCGTTCCCCTGCCTGTTTCTATGCTCCCGTCAAGTATTGGAAGGCCACAATGAGGTCTCCCCA
>PPHD01030312.1:0-10364 GCA_002909625.1 Bambusicola thoracicus | reverse complement strand
GCACAAAGCCCTGCACTCACTCCAGCTGCTTTTCTCTCCACTAGCTGAGTGTCAGCACACGGCCCCGCTGATGCCATCCATTCTGCTGTGTGCCACATTGCACAACCATGTGCTCTGCATCCAACACACACATGTCCAGGTGAGCTCTCAGCACAGCATGTGCTGGGGATGCTGTGGCTGATGTTTCCTCGTGAGTCTGTAGGAACACTTCTGTGGTGCGTTGTATGGAGCAGGCAGTGGGAGCACAAAGTGGGAAGGTGATCTTGGTACAGAAAATGCCACAGGTGTGGGCTGGAGCCCAGCCAGGCTCTGCTTCCTTCTGCATCACAGCAGTGGCTGCCAGTATGGCTGCTGCAGGTCAAACACAGTGCTGCTGTGGCACAGCTGGGCCATCCCCTGCAGCAGCTCTGCCATCCCCTGCAGCACTGCACACTCAGCTGCTGTGCTCACCCACTTCTCTGGTGGGCAGCCATAGTGTGGGGCTGGTACATTTGAGAAGCAACCTTTCAGTGTACGTGTACACTATAGAGAAATGACAGGAATTATTTTCTATTGTAATTTTGTTTAATAAATAATCACAGCAATGGAAGAATTTGCTCAACTCAGTCTACTGGCATGAATTAAAACATTCAATTACAACCGTGGGGGAAGTTTAAATATTTACTTATTCTTTAGGGGAATATATATTAACGCTAAGGACCTCCATAAACCTTATTCGAGACATTGACAGAAACTTGACTGCAGACCTTAATTAATGTTGGGGAAAAGGAGCGCAAGGCCCAGGAGACACTGGGCACAGTAGAGCTGCAAGAGCCGTGCTCGCTTCCAGTCATGCACAGATACAGCCTGCTGTAAGTAAGTCAGGCTTTGGGAACGCATGCTGGGGATAGCTATAGCCCCCTGCACCTGGTGGGTGTTGTGAGGTCCCCTGGGATATGGGTCATGGCTGCAGCTGTGTGAGTTGGACCTTATGGGTGTGTAATGCCTGCCAGGGTGGATACAAGTGATGCTGCAGCTGCCCTGTGGTGCTGCTCAGTGTAATGCTGCATGGTGCTGCACTGCCCTGGGCATGGTGGAGCCCTCAGCTGAGATGGGCATTTGGGATGGGGTGAGCACCCCATGTAGGTGCTTGTATTCTTCCCAGGAGGGAGATAGGGATGAAACCGTGCTTGTCCTACATTTCATTGCCCTTCTGTAAATTACTAAATTAACTAGAGAAAGACTTGCTGAGAAAACAGGAAGGTTTGATTTCCATAGAGAAGGAGACATAGATGGTTTGTGGTGCAAACGCACTACAGAAAGTCATTTGTTAAGGTCTGGAGGAGCACCGTTACCAGAGCGGCTGCCTGCTGTGCTTCTCTCCCCAGTGTGTGTTCCCCAGGCAGAGCAGGGAGCTCTGCAGGCAGCAGCTGGGAGGGATCTGGAAAGAGATGCACTGTGCTACAATAGAAAAGGTTGTCCCTCTTGGCCCTGATTTTGCTTTGAACTGATGCCGAAGTTCCTCTCTGATGCAGATTTATTTCCTTGAATCATATTAATACATGGAAATCACCTTTTCTCTAAAGATTATCTTGTGTTGCAGATACCCTGAGCTCTGAAATGGAGGCACCACACCTGCAGGGCAGGTGAATCTCCCATGGAAAGGGCTGGAAGTAGGGGTTTCCCCCAGGAAAAGGAGCTCTAAGGATAAAAGTAGGCATAAGTACTTCATTGACCTACTTTTTCCAGCCCCTACTGGCTGTACAACAGCTTGAGTGCACAGGAAAACCTGTCTTTTGTCGCATGTACACAAAAGGCCTATTTAGCCTGTCTGAAACCTGTAAGTAAATCAAAGTAAGTGGTAAAACTTATGATGGAGCTTGGGATGAGGAGGGTACATAGCCTCCATGGATCTCTACAGGCTCATCGAGAGCTATAGGAGGTGCTAATCATTCACAGCTAAACTCAATTTGATGAGCAATGAAGGGCTGTTACTGATAATGCCAAGATATAGAGCTTCTTCCTTTTAATGTGGAGGGACAGCTTTGGTTGGGCTTTTGGAAGGTGTTGATGATGGATGAGTTGTGGGGGTGTTTTCAAATGTTCTAGAGAGAGAAACAAAGCCCTGTGTCAGCATGGTGATGGGAAGCTGAGCTCTGCTGGTCTGTGCTCTGCTCTGCTCTTGGCTCTATGGCCAGGTGAATTTGGTTTTGGGGTGATGAGCCTGGTGTGCTTGATCGGTCAAAGCTTTGTTTTGTCTGAAGGAAACCCTCTTTCATAAGAGGCATCCGGTGAATGCCTTAGCTGTGGGGGAAGATTTCTTTTTCCTTAAAGGCTGTAGGTTTGGGAGGTGCCTTAGTGGACAGCTTCTGTTGGTTCCTGAGAGCCTCCCTGGCCAGCAGGACCCAGAAGGCGCTCCTGACAGATGAAGCTACTGTGGGTGGCTTTTTGGTGGGCCCCCCTGACCCATGGGGGACTTTGGGTGTGGAGAGGTGCACACCAGCTTGGCTTGTGCTCTCTGTGCAAGTGCTGTTAAAGCTGGGTGTCTAAATAAGCTGCCCAGAACAATGAGAACTTGTTTCTGAGATAATAGAATGAAATGTTATAATTAAACATAGAGTATTGGCATGACAAAAACTTTCATACTGCTTTACCGTTTTAATTAAATTGTGTTCTGTGCACCAGGCAACATCTCTGGGATAGAAGTGGTTGCTAACAGAATGTTTTCAGTTCTCTGGGGAACAGAGCTATTTTATGACTGAAACATTAGGAAACCTCTGCAAATTTATTGCATAACAGGTGCTTGGTAGTACCTGTCACGTCTGCTACAGCCTCTGTCCTCACGCAACAGTGTGTCCCCATTGGGGTACTTTATCCTGGTACCATCTGTGCCCCTGAATTGGGGCTGAGATGAACCTCATAGGAGAGCTGGGGGAAGATGAGGAAGGGAACAGGACTTCCTCTTGCTGATGTTCTGTTGGCCACAAGGAAGAAGTATTACTGAAATTTTCAACGTCACATCAAAGAAAACCATCAGTCAATAGGAGAACTGCAGCCTATGAGTGCTGACATTCCTGTAGTGTTCAGCAGAAAAGAAGAACATTACACATGGAACTAAGAATGCAAATGAGGGGAGCTGAGCGTGTGCCTGGTGATCATCCACGCTCAGTGTAATCTGCATTCACCGGGGCTGGCAAGTTTTGACAGGTTGGTGTGCCAAAAAATTCCTGATTCCTTGAACTTGAGGTGGGTGTTTTCTCTCACCTGTTTTTTTGGATGGATGCTGTTGTAGTGTACTCTGGCAGTATAGGCAGTGTGTTCATTTTCTGAATCCTGAAGCATATGAATGAAGTGTAACGAGAAGCTGGAAGGTTCACATGCAGTGAGATAGTCTCCTGGCAAAGAACAAGTCAAGGGTGGTATCTGCAAAGACTGCTCCGAATTCTATCTTCTGCAACTCTGGACTATAATCTGCAATTGCCTCTACAAATTCCTGGTGGCTTTTGGTCAATACAGTGTTGTCTTCATGATATTTATTCTTTTCTAAGGATTTAACTCGATGCTGGGGTTGATAAGGCCATCCTAGCTCCCTGTCTGCTGGGGAATCTGTGCGCCATTGCTCTTCTTTTGTTTGGGGGTTGTCACAGAGTCCCAGCCTGGGTTTGGGGAGGCGATAGCAGCTGAAGGAGCTGGGGGGAATCCCTGTGGGCTGGGAGGTGGGGTCCCTGTGTGGGGAGCTGCTGTGCTGCTGGCCCCTGCTCAAGCACTGGGGCTTGGAGCCATGCAAGGCGCACAGCTGGGTGTGTGGTGGTATGCTGTGTTCTCATCGCTGTTTGGACCAGAGGGTGGGGTGGGCTTAAGGGTTTCACAATGACTACAGTCAGATCAGTATAGTTCACTGAGTCCCTTTTTCCTGCCTCTTCTCCGTTTGCTGCGCAGAAGGACAGAGACGGCAAAAATATGGCTTGGCTCATAATTTGCAATAAGAGCATGATGTTGTATTGATCTAAGCATTCGGAGCAGTCTAAACAACCAGTATGTTCATTGCACTTCTTCAGACCACTTTCAAACCATAGTTGCTATTAAATATGAAGTGCACATCTCCAGCACTGGTTCCGCTATTAAATTGTGCTTATGGATATTAATAACAAAGGGCCTAAGGCTTGTATTTATGCAGGCAGGGAAAGAGCACCAGTTAAGTGGCAAATGGGATGAAGAATATATTTTTATGGCACGCTAAAGGTGCATTCAATTTTAATACTAGTAGACTGTTTAAAATGGAATTTCTGTGAATTCCTACTTTCTGACCCATAGGTACTCTTTTTTCTCCTTTACCCTGNCGGATCTCAGGTGTTGGTTCTGCCCTGGTTTGCAGCAGGGAAATGGCCCAAATTCCCACAGCAGGTTTTGGGGCAGGGGACCAACCCGGCAGCCAGGTAATCCCAGTCCAGCTGCATCTCCTGCTGGCAGATGCAGGATGAGAGCCTGCAGCTCCGGTGCTTCCGACAAGCAGCACAATGGGTACGCCTGGCTTAAATTATTCAAAACAGAGCAAGAACATCAGCTGCTGCAGGCTGTGTCTGAATGGCTGTGGNTGGATCTCAGGTGTTGGTTTTGCCCTGGTTTGCAGCAGGGAAATGGCCCAAATTCCCACAGCAGGTTTTGGGGCTGGGGACCAACCCGGCAGCCAGGTAATCCCAGTCCAGCTGCAGCTCCTGCTGGCAGATGCAGGATGAGAGCCTGCAGCTCCGGTGCTTCCGACAAACAGCACAATGGGTACGCCTGGCTTAAATTATTCAAAACAGAGCAAGAACATCAGCTGCTGCAGGCTGTGTCTGAATGGCTGTGGCAAGGAGAGAGCTGTTGTGCAAAATGCTGAGCGCAAAAGGTTCTCTCAGGTTCATAGAAATCGTGTGGATCTGCGGGCTGAGCTGAGGGTGCTGCTTTGGTGTCCCTCACTGAGGGCAGGTGATGCGCTCACAGAGATTCCATTTTATTTGGCGCAAAATAAGCAGGTTTGTTACACTGCCTATGCAAGAGCAGCCAGATTTCATGTGAAGTTGCAAAAGAAACCTGTTAGAATTTTGGAGAAAAAATAGCATGAGGGGAAATACTATAAAGTGTTATATTTTAAGAGCAGTGTTTATTTTCGTGTTTAGAATTAGAATTTTCCTACATTAATGCCCATCCCCAGCTAGACTTGCTTATGCTTCTGCCAGCTCTGGAGTGTCTTGAATGGCAGCTGATTTCTATGGGGTGTAAGAAGGTGTCTGTGTGAGAAAGTTGGGCTGAGGTCGCTGCTGGAGCTGGGTAGCATGAATCGTTCCATGGAGTTAATCCTGCAAATGCCTGGGTGAAATAAAGCTGATGCTGAAACTCTTTGTATTGGTGCAGATGGACCAGAAGTGTCCTGATCCCCTTTAGGCATTGTGTCAGAGTGAAGTCTGGGGTCTCATGGCAGCTGACCAGGTCTAGAGTGATATGAAGCATCCATAAAACCTCAGTATCCATTCGATCCTAAACCAAGTGGCCAAGAGAAGCTGCCCAGCCCCATGGCTGCCTGTTGTCACAGCTCACACGGGTCAGCTGCCTGTGTGGCAGCTGGTGCTCGGATGTAGGCAGCCATCTCAGCTGTACCTGGTACATGGGCTGCAGGCAGCTCTATGGACCTGGCTCACCTGGCAGAATCTGAGAGCACTGGGAGCCTCCCCATGCCCAGTGTGAACATCACTTCTGGTTCTCCCGGTCTGCAGGGCTTGGATGTGACCTTCTCTTTCCAGAGGCATGGTGGTGCTGCTCCTGTCCCCCAGCTGCCTTCCTTCCTGCAGCCGTGGGGACCATAGCTCCAGCAGGAGGAGCGGTGCCTGCTGTTCCTTTATCTGTTCTTTCTGTGCTGAGCACAGCTCGGTGCCTGGCTGATGATGGCTTCGGGACGAAACTCTGGGATCTAGTGCTGGTGGGAGCAGTGAAAAAGGAAGCATTTGTACACACTGCATGGAAAAAATCAGCCTATGACATCTTCCATACCCATTTCATATCCCTCAGTGTTTGTTAAGGAGAGATGCAAGCCCAGGACAGCTCTGGCAGAAGCAGAGCCCTGTGCTGATGTTCATCGATCGCTGGGGAGTGCAGCTCATGGAGGCTTCATGAGACACAGCCCTGCCTGGGAATGAGCAGAAAAGTGGCACTCAAAGGAGATCAATACTGAAGCAAGAAACTTTCTGAACTCTCTGAGAAAGCAGCTTGACAGCTGTAACGTGGATCTGTGATCATCCTTCATTTTGGTAAATCAGCAGTGGGTATGGAAGAAGTGCAGTGCCAAGTGAGGGCAGAGCTGGGGCATCCTGACTTCCAGGCTCAGATAGGGATGAAGTGCTCTCCATTTCACTTAGCCTTCATGTATGACTTATCTCCTTTTTCTTTTAGTGGTGCTTTAAAGCACTGTGTTGAAAATGTACTCTTTGGAGTTACTGTACGGTTTCAGGTGTTTCTTATATAGGACACAATAAGTACTGGAGCAGATAAAGAGGAGGGGAGAGCTCTGGTATTTATAGCATTATTTGCTACCTTCTCTCTGGGATGAAAATTGCATTTCCATTTCCTCTAGTACTGAAGGAATATTCCTTCTTTTACCTTAACCCTTTCCTACCAAGGATCTGAGCTCCAAGCACATGAAGCTTTTACTGGCTTGAGCTCCAAACCCAGTATTTCCAGCATGCTCCTGCTCAGCAGTGCCTGACCAATGCTGCTGTTGTGGGGCTGCACCTATCATGGTGTGAATGTCTGCGCTGTTGTACCACCTGTGTATGCCTGGACACCTGTATCACATCTCCGATGGACACTGCTGTCACGTGGCTCCTCCTGGCTGTGTAACAGTATAGCACCTCTTAAAACAAAGTGTTTCTGCTTTATCTTCTGTTAAAGAGTGACTGGCAGCTGCATTTTGCACTGCCTTTGTGTGGACCAGAGCAGAAATGTGACTGGAGGAGCCCACCTGCAGCTTCAAATCTATGTGAACTTTAGGGCTGCCCTGCTTTCACTTCACCATGTTGCACTGTGATTTACAGCCTTGTGGCGTTCTGCTGCATCCCGTATGCAGCTCCTGCATTGGCCTGAGTAAAGCGAGGAGGCAGTGGAACATCGATGTGATCTGACTGATATCAAAAGCTGTCTGCAAGGAGGGCTTCGACCACTTTGGAACTGTCTTTGGGCATTAGTTATCCATTGCCAGGCTTTCCAGTGACCTTCCTCATTCCAACCTTCATTAAATATTAAAAGATTAGAGCAAGGCTCATGCTTTGGGAAGGCAGGGCAGGCATCGGCATGCTGCTTGTCCTGGTTTACCCTCCTCCCTTTGTGGCTGTCTTCTCGGAGGGTGTTTGTGTATCTCTGTCCCTGTCTTCAGACAGGAAGGCTGCAGAACAGTCCAGGTCTGGCACAGAGACCTTCCCCAGTGTGCCAAGATGAGCTCTGCAAATGTCAGTTTTTTTCATTCCTTTGTCATTTTTTCCCATCTATCTAATTTTTGGAAGAGTGTGTTGTCTTTCAACAGTAATACTTTGAGACTGCTTGGGTAGAGAAGCCAAGAAAAGATAGAATCAAGAATGAAAGGAGGGATGTTTTAGTTATTCTGATTTCTACTTGAGCAATCGGATAGGTTTGGTAGCAGAGATGGGTGAACACAGATCTGATCTATAGGGGAAAATTGGGATTAGCAGCTATGAGAGAGACAGTAGAAATACTCAAAGTGAAAATAGTGAATGGAGCAGGACGGGAAAATAAGACAGGATTGTTTGTAGTCTCATAAGAAGCCTTGCAAAGCAAAGTAATAGGTAGGGAAGCACAATGAAGTACAGTGAGTGGGAGAGATGAAGGCACAGTAAATATCCTCAAGTTCTTGCTGGCTCGGCAGCTGCTTCCATTAGTTTGTGTGTTATTAGTCCCAACCCTTCTGTATTTGCTCTCTCTTTCTCTCCCTAGTGTAATATGAACAAAAGCAATTGTTATTGCCTCTTCATGAGGGAGTCAAACTCTGCAAAGAGTAAACAATTTTTCCGTCAGTGGCGTTTGCTGTTTGACATACAATACCAGCAAACAGCTATTCTGGTGATCTGGTGTGCTGTTTCCTGGAGTTGGTGCTTCCATGTACTGCTGGTTCCCAATATTGTGCTCAGGATTAATGCTGTGTTCTCCTGCCAGCATCTCTGCCTGCTGCAACCAGTTCTGCTTGTTACGGTGACCCTTAACTCAGTCTAGTGTGTGTGCTCCTCAGGCTGCATGGTGGCAGAGCACAGTAACCCTGATAGCCGTGTTTTGTGGCAGGGATAGACCCAAAGCCGTGTGCTGATAGCAGTTATGCTCCCATTTGTGTGGCTTGCTGCTGTGGTTGGCACTCTGCAGACAAACTGCTAAACAAGGCTGCTGACCTCTAACAGCTTGCAACCAAAATCCAGCACTTCTCTGGCTTTTCCTGACATCGTAAATATTATTGAGTATAAAATATGCACACAGGAATTCAGTGTGATGGGAAGGTGCCTGTGTACTGCAGCGGTAATGTCAGGGAAAGGTCGGCATCTCCATGCCTTCCCTTCCTAAACTGCTTGCTTGCTGGAGTCCTGAGAGTGCCAACAGGCATGTTGCATGGTGGGTCAAAAAGAAAGTATTTCCTTTGTGTTGTGAGTGATCAGGTGCCCTCCTCTATTCATTTTGACCAGCATATTTTAGACTGATGCCTGCTTTGCTTGGTATCAGAGAAGCAGTCATATTCAGACTGCTGGGGGTGACGCTGGGTGGTGGTACAATTCAGTGACACCTGCTGTGTTCCCCCACCCAGGGCTTAGTGGGGGCTGCTGCCTCTGGAGCTGTGCAAATCAAGGCCTTGCCTACAGCTGTGTGTATCCGTGGGGCAGTGGCACCACGTGGAGCTGCCCTGGCTGGGGCTGCTGGGGCTTCCCGCGGTGCAGGCTCAGCTTCTGCTCAGGGGTCAGGGCTGGAACACATTGCTTCCTGCACTGCAGCTTCCCCAAGGAAAACGGTGTTGGTTCATCCTCTGCCTGCAGCCTTGGTCTGGTGTGAGCTTTAGCTGCATGAG
The DNA here is from genome assembly GCA_002909625.1 of Bambusicola thoracicus. Taxonomy (NCBI): domain Eukaryota; kingdom Metazoa; phylum Chordata; class Aves; order Galliformes; family Phasianidae; genus Bambusicola; species Bambusicola thoracicus. Next base: position 1,294 of record PPHD01030312.1, on the reverse strand, counting down.
TTGCTGAGATCAAGAGAATCAGCGATGCGCAAAGCATTGCTCTGAAACGGCTAAATCTTCAGATACAGCACTGAATGCGCATCATGTTCAGCATCACGTGCAGAAATGTCTGTGGGTGCCTCCTGGGTCAGCATCTCAAGTGAGCAAATAACACATGCTAGTTCTGCCATGCAGAGGACTTTGAAGGGACTTTTTAATCACCACTTTTTGCTTTCTGAGCCTATACACTGTGCCCAGGTGGGCTTTATGATCACATCTCTAAAGCCTTGAGGAGCAGAAAAACTCATTTTCATCAGAGACCTTGAAGTTAAATAGACAGCACAACTCTACTTGGAGGAACACTGAGGAAACACCAGCTATCGCTGATTGCCATCACCTTCCTGCACAGCCAGATGTGCTGCAGCTCTTAGTGACAGACTGCAGTTGGAGACATGCACTGAGGGGGGTCAGGATCTGGGGAACACAACGCTTGAGTCTGCCTGCATTTAGCATAGTTGATTTGAAATGCACTTTGCTCCACTGAGGGAACTATAATTTGATGTAACAATGACTCACATTCAGTAAAAGTACCTAGGTAGGCTTCTTATGAGTTGCAAACAAAGCAGAAGAGGTGCCGTGCTCTGCCGTCTATCACTGACTTTGATGGCAATACTGATATTGGTATATTCCACTCTTATTCCTTTTCGCTTGTAGTGAAGCACAGCATCACAGCATTCTGTGATGAAAGCAAATGTTTCTGTTCCTCAAAGCTTGAGAGAGAAGCTCAGGATGCTCACCTGGGTGCATGCCATGGGGCACAGCTGTCCCCTCCGGCCAGCATCACCTCCGTGCTGTGCCACTGCACCCACCGCGCCCCATCCCTGGAGTGCTGCTCCATGAGCTGGCAATGACAAATGCATGCAGTTATATGAACAGGATAAATTATTTTCTTTTATGCTAATTTTGGCCTGGCACCTGCGCTAACTAGCATGGCGTTTAATTGCGGGAAGATGGATTGCAGTGGGGTACACCAAGTACACCTATTTCACTTCTGCGCTCCTCTCTTATTGTAACAGCTCACTTCTGTTTCCTTGGGGTGTGTGCCACATGTTAATTAAGTGTGCAGTGAAAGGCCTAAACGGAAGTTAAATTAGATTTAATTCATTTTTTAATTGGGTTCTAAAGAAACTTAGAAATCATTGGAGGGTAAGTGCAATACAACTGCAATTTTTTTTTATTAATACTTTTCCTCAGTATCACTTTATACCTGCTAGCGTTACATCCAGTCGAAGGTTAATTACCTCTAACATCTACA
>PPHD01030311.1:0-10365 GCA_002909625.1 Bambusicola thoracicus | reverse complement strand
GAAGAGAAAAATGAGAAGAAAATTACTAATTAAATTCCTTTTTGAGTTTTCTCACAGAAGAGAAGTTTAAGGGTTGTTGGTTTTTATTTCCTTGGTTTTTTTTCTTCTTTTTTTTCCCCCTCTGTCTACTGTCCTTGTTATGGTGGTAGCTACAAAGCTGGAAGAGTTCTGTGATTTGTCTTATTATTCAGATTTGGATCATGTGAATCTGTTAGGTCTCTTTCTTCTCTGTAAATTGCACAAATCTAAAGAGTTCTTCTAATCTGTGATGTTGGTAAGTTTCCACTGCAGACTGAATGATGAATGCTTTGGGGACCTGTGCTAGTAACTGCTCAGAATTTTTTCTCAGACTGTCTTCATAGTAGGTTAGGAGCTTGATCCCCAGCATCAACCATTACCAACTGAACTGTAATGAATGAGGAAGCTTCTTACTGCATGAAATGAAAGGTTGTTCTTAAGAGTATTCATGTGATGATGCTAAGCAGGTCTTGAGCTAGAACACCACTTAATTTGGCAGTTTTTACATTCAGATATTTCAATGAAACCCACTGCAGTGTCTTCTCCGTGCTAGAATTCTACCAAACATCTGGCTGGGAAGTTGTCCTCGGCAGCTGGAACATGTGACGGTCAAGCTAAAGCATGAACTGGGTGTCACAGCTGTGATGAACTTCCAGACTGAGTGGGACATTGTTCAGAACTCCTGGGGCTGCAATCGCTACCCCGAACCTATGAGCCCTGAAGTCCTCATGAGACTGTACAAGGAGGAAGGTCTTGCATATGTCTGGATGCCAACCCCAGACATGAGCACTGAAGGTAATGCTCAGATCAGTCTTGCAGCTAAATTAATAGCAATAAAACCTTTGATTTACTAAACTGTTGCTATTGTGGCTGCCTTTTTTTTCCTTGCATAAATGTTGTGTGAAAATACAGCCAGAGCACAAGGATAATTTTTGTTTTATTTACATTTTCTAGTAGGTTGGGAGGCCATGTAAACTACTTTGTGTCTGGCAGTATATGCGTATTTGAGGTTAAAGCCATCAGACACTGATAACTGCTTGACTGCTTGTGCTTTCAGCTTGCATTCAGCTTATATAATGAAAATATGCTGTGTAGGTGGAAGACTGCAAGCTTGCACAGCAGGACGGCTTGCCATCCTTGATGGTTGAAAATGGAGAGAGATAGTGCTGTATGTCTGGTGCAGCCACTCCCTTCTCCAAGCAAATTATTTTTCTTTATCTATAGTATCCCAGTCTGATGAATCTCCATGGAGTCATTTCTATAATTATTTGTAATTGATTTAGAATACCCATAGTGCATTGCATCATAACATAAATTAACATTTTTAATTCCTCTGTTGGAGTGCTCATTTCAAAATCTTGCTTTTAGCCTGCAGGTAGGAAGTGTGTGTTTGGCTGGTAGGCTGCTCACTCAGAGTGAAGTTCACTGCCACGAACGGAGCTGTCACATCAGGAATGGGACATCAGGAAGGACAGGAGACCTTAAGACAGGGATTTGAAAGGGCTTAATGTCAGTGCTTATCTATGCCATGAGGAAAACTTACACTTTGATGTCTGCAGCTTCAATTCCTAGGGTAGCAGGGCGAGGTATCAAGAAATACTGTATATATATCCCTTTGGGAGTGAGAAAGACTGTTCTTAATCATATACAGACTATTTAACCATATGCTTAGTACACAATTAGACTGTAAAAGTGTTAAGTTGTAAAGGAAGATGCTTTTCTTTTTTCCCTCCCTCCCGTATGATTGACGTTACTGTCTTCATTACAGTGTTTTGGAAAGCAGCATAGGTAGATTTGCAAACCATCAGTGATAAAAAATTAAAAGAACTTAAAAAAAAAATCATTTTTGGATTGCTGACTTGAATGCTATAAAAGATGTGCTGCTTGATGTAATTTCCTGCCTTATCTCAGAAAAATAAATATGCAATGCATGTTCAGTGTTAATCGGAATGTATATTTAGAGAGGACTGTGGGCATTTTACAAGTTTTGTATTATCTGGATCTACATTGCAAGAAGAAATGAAGGTTAGAGTAGAAGGTCATTTGAAAAAAAAAAAAGAAGAAGAAGAAAACAGAAAAATATATAGCATTTTGCCCTTGTGGTTTACAGTGCATCAGACTGTGCAGACAAAATCTCTACCATGAACCTGACTTTTTCAAGTGCTAGTGACCGTGCTGTGTTTTTATCTTTAGGAAGAATACAGATGTTGCCACAGGCTGTCTGCCTCCTGCATGGGCTGCTGCAGAATGGACACACTGTCTACGTTCATTGCAATGCTGGCGTTGGCAGGTCTACAGCTGCAGTCAGCGGCTGGCTGAAGTATGTGATGGGATGGAGCCTTCGGAAGGTGCAGTACTTCTTGGCTTCCAGGAGGCCGGCTGTCTACATAGATGAGGAAGCTCTGATTCGTGCTGAAGATGATTTCTTCCAGAAATTTGGACCTCTTCGTTCCTCATGTAAAGTGGAAGAGTAGAAAAGCAGAAGAGGAAAAAGAAGGTGAAGAGCAATCCTTACATGTGAATCCCAGCAATTAAGAAATCATGAATCAGACTTCTGCCTCTCCTCATCAGATTGCGCACTTGTCGTAACAGCCCTGAGAATTTTGTTAAAAAGTGCCTTTGAGTGTTTTTCATTAGCATTCTTTAAGCAGATATGATTCATATTTTTAAGCCGTTTGCTGCAAGTACAAGACCTGAAGGTCTGCGAAAGGAGACTAAGATTCTATTTTAACTATTTGCCTATAGGAACTGAGTGTTAGGGTAGACATAATAAGGCAAGACTTGAAATAAAATAAATACTGTTGGCAGTATTTTAGTGACAAGAAAGGGTAGATGTTCTCAGAAAAACAGGTGTAAGGTTGACTGAGTTATGGTTCAGATTTGGATGGAGCCAAGGATAGTCAAAGCTGCTCAGTTGTTTTAGAGTATACCTTATTGAAGTGTTTTTCAGTAATTTTGTAGAAAAATGGTTTTAGTGCGAAAGACCAGAAACTGCCTTTTTTTTTTTGAGCAAAAAACTAATATCAAATGCAGTCAACTAAATTTTTATTTTTTTGCCTACGTGGTTTATGTTAAATATTTTGAGAGCTTCCAGCCCTGCTTGGGTAAAACCAGTTTGCTATAGGATAGGTCCAAGATTGACCAAGGGAGGAAAAACATTCTCTAGCGAACAGAGGATGAAGGATACATAAACTTTAGGAAACTAATTTCTATAGATTTATTCTTTAGTGAAGTCTTTTCTTTTTTTTTTCACAGCCAACTGCCTTATCCCTCTAAAGACCCAAGCAGTGCCAGAGTAACATAACTGATAAATTTAGTTTATCTGAATATTTAATATAGAAATGGGTATGAACTGTTCATGGAGAAAGTCCAGCATAATGCAAAATGATGTTTTATTTATCTCCTACTTTAATTATCTTCAAAAGAAAAATGGCAATTTTTAGTTATTCTAAATGTGTGGTTTTGATCATGACTTCGTTTCTGGTTTATTTCTTTGTTTTTGCTTTGAAGTAATACTGCCTGTTTGGATATGAACTGTTAATGGAGAATGCCCAGCATAATACAATATGTTTTATTTATCTTCTATTTCAGTAGTCTTCAAAAGGAAAAAAATGTTTAAGTTATTCTATATGAGTGGTTTTGATCCTGATTTGTTGTGGATTTTTTTTTTTTTTTTTTTTTTTTTTTTTTTTTACATTTTTTGTTTGCTTGTTTGGTTTTGGTTTTGCTTTGCAATAACAGTGCCTGTTTAGAAAGTGGATGAGAAAAGTTCACAAATTAAATAACATTATGGTGATTCCAGTAGTCCATTTTGTCCTATGTATTTGCCTTTCAATATCATACGTAGCAGGAAGGATGATCACTGACCTCTGTATGGGGGAGGGACCAGCCACTTCAATGATGATGATAATCTGTTACTTGTCTGCTACTCTATGCCAGTTCTGAGGGTCTGCTGTTTGCCCTTCCAAATCAAGCGCTGAGAGGAGGAGGATGGCATGAGAAGTAGAAACTGGAGCTTGCCTAAGTTTTACAGTTCTTTTGGGGCACAGTTGAAACCCCAAGCTTAAATTGAGTTTCCTTTCAATTTGATGCAACTTGTTTATGGTGACCAACACTTGTGGTTTTGCTCCTGACATTTTATTAGTTTCATAGCTGATTGTATTTCTATTTTAGAGTTCTTGGGACTGAACGGTGTATAACATACTGCTCACAAGTGAGTATACAGCTAAGATATGACCATGCTGCGTTCCATATTCCTTAATGCTCATTTCCTTGGCAGTTGAAGCAGACCGATGCTTCATCTCTTGAAGTGCAGAAGTTCAAATGATACAGAAGCCATACATTCAAGGAAGCCCTAGCAAGGGGTTGTTAATTCATTGTTTGTTGGAATTTCAGTTTCCTTGTTTGTTAAACTGATGGTGAGCTGTATCTTATACAGATTGCATTAGCTGATGAAATACGTGAAAACAGCTTGTCAATATCATTTTAACAACAAGTGCAAGAAGATCTTATGGCTTGTAATCCTTCTGTGCTGATTTGTTGCTTTTTTTCTCATTGCCACCTCCTTGCCTTCTCCATTGGAGGCCACTCTGTCAAGTAGCATCCTTTAAAAGTTATGTCTGTTGAAAGCCACTAGGAATTTAAATGCTGAAGAGATTATTGGAAGAGGTTACAGTAATAGAAAAAGCAATAATATGAAAATATAATGTATAATTACATGATAGAGCTGCATCTACTGCTTATTTATTAGAATTGCAATTTGCAATATGTTCTGCTGATTGGATCATTAGCTGTTTCCACATACTAGATTCCTTATGCTGTTTGGATGCCAGGATGAGGACAGCTCTGTTGTTTACATCCATGTATAGTTTACCAGCGTAGTCATAAAAATGTTGTGATACTTAGAGAAGGGCAACTCCCATCGAAAGAATAGCACACAGATAAACAATAATGCTTATTTTACAGTGCACCCAGTAAGCCAAACTAATGTGCAGACAGTAACAGGAGCCAGGTAGAAATACTGTTATAAATTGTCACTGAAGAGCATCAGTTAAGGAAAATGATTATCTGCTCGTAAGAGCATCTGTAGTCTTTGTCCTCTTGTAGCAGTTTTTCACCTTTGCAAGACTGAAGAAGAAAGCAGAACTTGTTACGTGAGATGGGACCATTTATGATTCAGGATACTTATAGTACCTCAGTGTCATTAATAGGCCCAGCAATAGTGTACGTTCTTCCCCAGGGCTATGTACCTGAAGGATCTGCACACAGCTAGCTCTTACAGGTAATGTTATAACAAACACAGCCCCTTGATGAATGGGTTGAGCTCTGAGTGGTTTGGTTTCATGAATATTTTGCCTTTTGATATCAGAAAGCAGTTAATGTAGACCTTCTGCATGAGATTTTAGTCAGGGAATGCAGTTCAGTGAAGGACACTGGGCTGGCTGGCAGGGCTGCTGTATGCCCTCTTTCGTCCCTGGCTCCTGTGCACACTTTGAACTTTGGCCCCTTTGGTACTTGTCTGCTCAGGTGGTTAGGTTGCACGCTCTCAGTCTTCCCTGTCGGCTTGTCCAGCGCTGAGCACAGTGTAGCTCTGGATGTGGCTGGGACTGTTGGTTTTGTGGTTTTGTACCAAGTTGTGCTCCAGAGTAGCTGTAAAGTCTTACAGTGAGCAACTGAGTTGTATGTGCTGCACAAAAGCTTATTACAAAACATTGTCTCTGCTCTGGGGTGTTTCACCAGGACGGGATGCAATTAGGAGTTGAGATTCCCAGCCAAGCCCTCCTGAGGAAATGAAATGGAGGTTAGGCTGTAGGTTGTGCAGGGGCAGGGAATGAACTTCCTATTTAAAATAAAAATGTACAACACGCCAGAAAATGCTTGGATACTGTGTACATTACCATAGGGAGACTCTCTAGCTAAAATAGACCTACTTTTTGAGTTCTAATTTATAGGATAACACGTGTACTACTTTACTGATCTCCAAATGAGGAAAAAATTGTTTGAAAATCATCAAAAAATTTACCATAACGTTATTACCCTGCCTCTTCTTTTATTTTTCCTCATTAAATTGCAGTGAGAGGTTTCGTATCAATAGTAGAGTTAAAACAAAAATCTTAATTCATTAAAAAAATGCACTGAGTCTGTGCAGTGGGAAGCTGTGAATAAATATTTAGAAGCATAATAACTACCACAAAAGTATATATTTGGCAAGCAAGCCCTAACTTCTTGCAGAATAATGAACAGCAGACAGCCTTTAGCTAAAATGGAATTGGATTAATGTAGCGGAGGACAGGATATAGATGACTTTCTCCAACTCTAGCTGTTTACATTCCATGTGTTAAATCAACACCTCTGCAGTTGCTTCTTTAAAATATTCTGCTGGAAAGAATTATGGTTTATTTTACACATGTTTATAGCTTAAAGTTAAAGGAGCAGCTCTGAGGGAGCAGCCTTTTGAACGGTGGAAGTTAAAGAATTAATCATTCTTCCGTTGCTCTGTGACACAGCGATGACATCACCAGCAAGACCAAATCATATGAATTCAGAACTGGTCTTCTTCCTAAATTAACACAGGAAGGAAAATTTTTCAAGGGCAATGCCATTGCCATATATTAGCATAATTGCACAGTTGTGATATAAGCAACCAAAACATGGTTTTCAACCTTCTGTTAACATTGAACCTATAGAATATTAATTCTCAGTTAGATAGATTTATTTTCTTGTTCCTTCCCCTCCTCAAATCGATGCTCCATCCCAGACTTGACTAGTTGGTGAAGGGTTCCTGACTAAAAATTGCCATATTTGTAAAGATAACTAAGAAGTATTTTAAGCCCTTTTGTAGATATCGAAGCTTGTCTTCGGATGAGGAAATAATAACAGTTATACCATGTAAAATAAGGATGGTGGTATCATGAGCCCTAGCCCTATATAATTCAGCCTTTTTTTTTTTTTTTTTTTTTTTTTTGGTGCATAAATATGTTGTCTTATTTGGAAGACTTAATGTATAAAAATTGCAGGATAATGTATATTGTTTGGTAATTATTCCCATACTGATGTTGTTATATTTGCATCAAGGAAAATAGAAGGCCTATTTATTCATGAGCTGGTAAAATATTAAATGAAGCCTCATTCTTAATTTACATGATGTGACGAAAAAGCATAAAACAGCTGCCAAGAAAAAAAATTCTAACACCGGGCAGGTTTCTGTGGTCATTATTTAATGTCATTATAACAAAATTTGTTTTGTGCTAACAGTTTCAGAAGGGAAATAATTAACAGCCAGGCCATCATCCAAGAGTAGCAACCATATTTAAGTTGGGCAGCCAGCCCAAAGTCACTGCAACAAATCAAACACTGAGAAGGAATCTAATTTCCAAAAATTCAATAAAATACATAAACACAGAGGTTAGGAAAGGAATATAAGGACTGTATTTGCAGAAAGGCAAAATTCATAAATACGTAGTATAACTGTGGCTAAAGTCAATGGAAGAAGTATTGGAGTGGGATAACAAACACTACAACTCACTTGAAAATGTGATCAACACTTTGGGTCTTACAGTGACATGAAGAATTCTTAACCTCAGTTTTAGTGTCAGTAATTGAATACAACAACTGCTATTCTCAGTACATCCACCCACAGTGGTTGTGGGAGTGCTTGTATTTTTATCTCTGTGGACAATCAAAATGGAAAATACTCAGTTTTCACGTCTTCCACCCTTCCTTATTGGTAAAATACACGTGTCATTCTGCAGCAAGTTTCATGCAAAGGACTAGAAGTTTCCCAGGGTGATAACTAGGTATGCACTGGGTCTGCACACCAGAGAAAGATTTACAAGGAGGAGCGGGAAATATGTGACCTAAAGAAAGCATCAATCTGTTGAGATGAGGCAGTGAGACACAAATACCTCTCAACACTCAATGATCAACAAAAGCTCGGCGATATACACTGAGCAGCAAAACCTGGCGAGCTACTCAATAAAATCTGCCACGATCATTATTTCTGAGAAGAAAAAATTTGATTAAGTCTCTCTTGATTGCTGGGAACATGACTTGAGTACACTTTGAAAGATGCTGAGTCGAGCCATTCATGTTTTTCTGCTTATGGAAATGAAATCAATAACTTTTTAAACTGTGAGCATAGTTCTTATTTTGCTTTCTTTAATGGTGATAATTTCAGGATGCCTTTCGGTTGCACTGAGATTTAAAAAGAAAAAGAACCCTCCAAGAAACGTACCAAAAATTGATAAAAATGGTACAGATCTAAGATAATTTCTGTGCTTCTAATTATCATCATCCTTGTTTACTAGGGCATTGCTGAAATTAGAACATACAGTTATCTTCTTTTTTACTTCACCACTGTCCTGTACTTCAAGCTGAAACATGCTTGGGTAGCACAGAAAATACCAAAAAAATAGCTGGGTTTGGAACCATTGCTGAAAATATCATGTTTTTGTGCTACTGTAAATATTCAAGGCTCACAGTGTTAAGAATTGTATGAAAAACAAAAACAACCCTTCAAAATGAGCATCCATGAGAAAATCAGTACCAGTGTGTTTATCCTGCCATTAATCTGCTTTCCCAAGGGCAAGACAGGAAGAAAAAATATTCTCCTTCCACAGACTGAAAGGCTGTGCTCAAGCAATACTTCCTTCAGATAGAAAGTGATAAAACAGAGCACTTGCCACTTATAGAAGTCTGAGTACAAGAACAGTACTGGGGATTTCAAGTTGAAGGCTCTATACTTGGTTTCCAAGTTCCTTGCTGCATTCCCCACCTGAGTTATTGATGAGTTCTAAATTAGTGGCCTGCTACAACATGCTATGAGTCATCAGCCCTTAGAAAAGGGTAAGGACACTTGCTTGCTGTGTGATTCTGTGATTCAAGCAAGCTGTGTGGGTTGGCAAAGTGAAATCACTTTATTTGTCGAGGGAATGGGTGATAATAGGTGTTGGAACCTCTCTCTTTGTAACACAAGATCCGAACACTTCGCAGTGTGCACCAACGAAGCTGTCTAAACATCCATGTTCGTGTGCCACACATGCCTGCTTGAAAACGAAACAAGGTGAAGGTGTTGCACTTGGGTCAAAGCAATCGCAGACACAGAATGGGAGAAGAACTGGTTGAGAGCAGTGCTGTGGAGAAGGATGTGGGCATCCTGATGGACAAAAAGCTGGACATGAGCCAGCAGTTTGTGTTTGCAGCCCAGTAGGCTAACTGCATCCTGGGTGGCATCAACACAGGAGTGGCCAGCAGAGAGAGGGAGGGGATTGTCCCCCTCTACTCTGCCCTTGCGAGGCCCCGTCTGGAGTACTCCCTTCCAGGCCTGGGGCCACCAGCACAGGACGGATGCGGAGCTCCTGGAGCAGGTCCAGAGCATGGCCAGGATGATCAGAGGGCTGGAGCACCTCTCCTATGAAGAAAGGTTGAGGGAGTTGGGTTTGTCTAGCTTGGAGAAGATTCTGGGGACACCTTACTACAGGCTTCAGTACTTGAAGGGTTATTATCATGAGGGAGACCGACTTTTTACATGGTCTGATAGTGACAGGACAAGGGGGAATAGCTTTAAACTAAAAGAGAGGAGATTTAGGTTAGATGTTAGGAAGAAATTCTTTACTCAGAGAGTGGTGAGGTACTGGAACAGGCCACCCAGGGAAGCTGTGGATGCCCCATTCCTGGAGCAACTCAAGGCTGGGTTGGATGAGGCCCTGGGCAGCCTGATCTGGTAGAGGGCAGCCCTGTCCATGGCAGTGGGGTGAGGCTGGGTGGGCTTTGAGGTCCCTTCCAACCCAAAGCATTCTGTGATTCTATGATTCTATGAAATGTCAACTGTTACAGCCTGGCACAAAAATTGAGGCAAATTAGGGCTTAAAAATATTATGTGAGCTTCCAAGGTTTTAAGAGTTGTCATAGAACATCTTTGAGATATTGCAGTTAAACTTGCCATTTAAATTTGTGAAAATGAAGAAGCCAGCTTGAAAATGTAACAAGAGAGAGAGAGGCAAAGCATGACAGGATAAGAAAATATGCAAACTGCCCTCTGTGTGTGGGTTGGCATCTCTCTGCCACAATGTTCCCAGCATCAGCAAGAAGGTAGAAATAAAAGGCTCTGGCTTTCCAGATCTTTGTGTTTGCGGCATCTAATAAAAATCTGATGCTTGCATATGCACCGAAGTCTGCTGCGTATGTTCAGGTCTAGAGACAAGAAACCTGTTTCTTATGTTTTTAATGTATTCTGTGTCATGCTGACTGAAAAAAATATACACGATGCAGAGGAAATACAGAAATCCACTGAAGACAATTTTATGTTTAGTATTAAGTTTTGTGCTAGTTATAGTCTACTTTTTTTTT
>PPHD01030310.1:0-10365 GCA_002909625.1 Bambusicola thoracicus | reverse complement strand
GCTTTGCTCCGCACGAACTCGCGGAAGGAGAAGGGGTTGGGCTCGGCGCTGTGGGACTCGGGCAGCTCCGCCGCCGCCATAGCTCGGTGCAACCGGCGCACGCCCCGCCCCCCCCGCGGCGCTCCGCCAATCCCGGCAGCCCGACACGCCCCTTTCCCGCCCGCACGCCGCTCGGCGCTCACGTGACCCGGCGCCGGCCGGAAGCGAGGCTCCGGTGCACGGCAAGATGGCGGCCGCCGTGGCGTGGCTGCGGCGCGGCGCGTGGGGCCCGGCCCGACGGTGAGCCTCAGCGGGAGGAGGAGCTCGTTATTCTCGGTAACGGCGGCCCCTCCCCCTAACGGCGGCTGTGGCTGTCTCGTAGGTGCGGGCTGGCGGCCGCCCGGAGCTACAGCGGAGGCGGCTCCTACCCCAACGTGTCCCTGACGTGCCCGCTGCCCGGCGTGCCCAAAGCCGTGTTCGCGGCGGCCGAGGGTCGGGAGCGCTTCGAGACGCGGGTGACGGTACTGGAGAACGGGCTGCGCGTCGCCTCCCAGAACAAATTCGGGCAGTTCTGCACCGTGGGCCGTGAGTGTTGGGGGGCGGCGGGGCGGGGGGCCTTTCTCCGGGCCGGCAGCGCTCTGACCTCGTCATTCCGCCGCCAGTCCTCATCAACTCCGGATCGCGGCACGAAGCGAAGTACCTGAGCGGCATCGCGCACTTCCTGGAGAAGCTGGCGTTCTCTGTGAGTAGCGCGGGGTCCCCCAGCCCGGTTGTCACTGCGTGCAGCACGAGGGCAGGGCTGGGGAGAGCAGCGGCGGCACGGCTCAGTCTGTACGAATGGCTTCTGATGCTCTCTAAGGTCTGCGGCGCACCCAGCCCTGGATTTAGTATTTAGCAAATGGAACTTGAAGGGAGGCCGCGGTGCTGCAGCAGGAGATGCTCGTTCTGGGTTGCACGGAGGGGTTATAAATAGTTGTCATGCTGCTTTGTGACGCTGACGATCTTCATTCTTAGTCCACAGCGCAGTTTAGCAGCAAAGATGAAATTCTCCTCACCTTAGAAAAGCATGGAGGCATCTGCGACTGCCAGGCTTCAAGGTACCAGGGGTGTGCTCTGTTCTCTTTGAGGCGGTTGTGACAGTCACCGTGACTGTAAAAGTTGCATTATTCTTCTGAGCAGCAGAATCTCGCTTGTGGCAACTGCTAAGAAATCCCCAAAGTGACCTGGCGGGATAATAAAAGCCAGTAGTGTTGTCTTTTCTAAGCATTTACTGAATTATGAGCAAACACAGGGCCACGATGCCCTAAAGCACCGTTACTGAGCGAATGTGATTCTCAGTGCAGCACCCCTGTGCTTGCCTTGCAGGGACACCATCATGTATGCTGTTTCTGCTGATGCCAAAGGCTTGGACACGGTGGTCAACTTGCTGGCCGACGTAGCCCTGCAGCCCAGGTTATCAGGTTTGGGAACATAATATCTGCCTCAACACAGGAATCCCAAAGCATGACTTCAGAGTTCTCCATTCAATCATGCTCATCGGGAAGTTTAGGAGTTCTCATGCAGCTCGCAGCTCACCTGGTGGTTGTTATCTCTCCTTCTCTCTTATTACAGATGAAGAAATTGAGATGACTCGAATGGCTATACGGTTTGAGCTCGAGGACTTGAATATGAGACCTGATCCTGAGCCTCTCCTCACAGAAATGATCCATGCGGTAAAACACTGACGAGTCTGTCCTGTGTGCAGTACCCCGTGTGAGACACGCCGCATCCTCTTCCTCGGTTTCCCCCTAACTGCAGGGTTAATTTTAGACTTCTGAAAACAGATCTTTGTGTGATCTCAGTGGTATGAGGGAGAATTTTGCTGCCTCTCCATTTTGAAGCTCTGTGTTTTATACATGAAAGATTTTAATCCAAGTCAGTAACAAGTTCAGATGAGCTTTGTTGAGATGTGGATGAATGCTAATATTAGTGAAATAGTAGTGCTCAGTCTGTCCTTTCTCCTCAGTCTGAAACAGAAGGTGGAGATTGAGGGGGTGAACTAATATTTGCTACTTCAATCTGTTTCCTTGTAGGCAGCCTACAGAGAAAATACAGTTGGACTGAAGAGGTTCTGCCCAGTGGAAAACACTGACAAAATTGATCAGAAAGTCCTGCACTCATACCTGCGCAATTACTATACACCAGACAGGATGGTGCTGGCGGGGGTGGGAATTGAGCACGAGCAGTTGGTGGAGTGTGCGAAGAAACATCTGCTCGGAGTGGAGCCTGTGTGGGGTAGCGCACAGACCAAGGAGGTGGACAGGTCTGTGGCTCAGTACACGGGCGGCATTGTCAAGGTAAGAGGAAGGTGGAATGGCCTTTTCTGTTGGATCTGCTGATTTGAATATGATCCCACACTGGCTGTGGCAGCCATTACGTGGTTGACAAGTTAATTAATAGGAATTTATCAAGTCGGATAAAACAGATGTGAAAATTCATCCTAATAGATTGTCTGCTTTTCACACAGGTCGAAAAAGACATGTCAGATGTGAGCCTGGGCCCTACGCCAATCCCAGAGCTTACCCACATTATGATTGGGTTAGAAAGCTGCTCATTTTTAGTAAGTATCTACCTAAGGTACTGTGTATTGGTTGCTCTGTACTTGCAGTACCTCAGGCTACTGTGTCTCAGTAGGTGAACATTGGCACTCTTGCTGCTGATGGAACCTGTATGCAGAAGCAGCTTCTTCACTCACCATTTGATAAAGGCATTGATCTTTACATTCCTCTTGTGCCACGTTTTGAATTCTTTTTCTCTTTACTCACCCCTGATCCTTGAGAGCTCTGCTGGGTCTCTGCTGTTGGGTGACTGAATTTCTTCCTGAATTTCAGGAGGAGGACTTCATTCCCTTTGCAGTATTAAATATGATGATGGGAGGCGGTGGCTCTTTTTCAGCTGGAGGACCTGGCAAGGGCATGTTCACCCGACTGTATCTCAATGTGCTCAACAGGTTTGTTCGTGTTTGCTTAATGGATAGCAGAAACAGTCTTCTATAGCAGGCTGTCGTGGAAGGCCAGCACTCCTAGGTTTTACATCAGCTTATGCTGTTGGAAATACGTGAGACTGATTTGTTAGCGAGTATAGGGTCAGAAGTGAGCCGGAATCCCTTCTTCTTCCATTAGCCCAACCCATTCCTTCAGGCAGGGAATATTAAAAGAATTGGCTGTAGGTACTAGTAGTACTATTCCATTGTTTTCTTCTTAGTCTCAAGGATTCAGAGGGCAAGAAGGAAAAACTGTCAGACGCAGGGACTGGCAGTTCCTTCTGGTGCTACTGAGAAGCCTGAAAATGAGCCAGGAGGGGACTTGCTGTCCATGTTTTTTTTTTAATTTGATATTTATATTCTACTTTCTAAACTTTAACGTTCCGTTTGTGTACTCACAGGCACCACTGGATGTATAACGCAACTTCTTACCACCACAGTTACGAGGACACAGGTCTCCTATGTATACATGCCAGTGCAGATCCCAAACAGGTATACAGTCCTGTATTCAAAGACAGGTGTCCTTAAACAGTCATTGCATCACTTATTACCAAACAGTAATATGAATTAGATCTTTTGTACTTGACGATAATGTAATGGTAGCAGATATCTATAAACTTGTAACATTGCAAAGCTATTGGAATCCAACAGAGCATTCTTCTGAAATTAAACTAGATGTTGAGCATATTATGCTGTCCTAACAGAATATTAATCGCTGTTGTAATTTTGTTTCAAATATCTGTTTTTCTTAGGTCCGAGAGATGGTGGAAATCATCACAAGAGAATTCATTCTAATGGCAGGAGCAATAGGAGAGGTCAGCAACCTAACCTGCAGACTATGTAGATGGTCTTTGAGCTGAAGCATTGCATTGCATTGGCCTTGCCGGAGTGAAGTATTTCTTGTATTTCCATAAAAGAATGCCTTCATTTTAGCAGCATGTTCACAATGAGGAAGGTCTCTTCACAACAATCTTATTAGAGCAAAAGAAAGGCCGTTTGGGCTGGAATATGGCACTAATCCAACCACTTGTGTTTTCCAGAGAACGTTGGTAGCTTGTCTAAGAAAGCAGTGGCCAATCCTTTTAGAAGATGTTTGTATTTGCTGCTCATTTGCAGGTAGAACTTGAGCGAGCAAAAACACAACTCAAGTCTATGCTCATGATGAACCTTGAGTCTAGACCGGTTATCTTTGAAGACGTGGGAAGGCAGGTGCTGGCAACGAACACAAGGAAGCTACCTCATGAGCTTTGTGCACTGATCAGTGAGTAAAGCAGTTTTCTTTCCCTGGATTGATTTGCGGGTGCAGTCCGGAGGTGGCAACTTAAAATATATACTCTGATAGCATAGATGAATTATTCTAGCATGAGGACATAAATACAGATACAGATTTCAAAGTGATCTTCTCAGTTGCTTGCAAGCTTGCACTGTTTGTCAGAAGAAGGGTAAAAGCTGAAGCATGGTAGAGAATGTCTATGGCTAGTGATGATTTGGTTTTCTGAGCATCATGGGGTCTGAGTTGGTACCACAATAAGGCTGGTTTGTGCTATTTAGAATGTGGCTCTTACAGCTCTGGCTTTTTTCCCTCTTTTTTCCACTGCAGGTAAGGTGAAATCCACTGACATCAAGAGAGTGGTCACTAAGATGCTCCATAAGAAACCAGCTGTGGCTGCGCTGGGTGACTTGACAGATCTGCCTACTTATGAACACATCCAAGAAGCGCTCTCCAGTAAGGATGGCCGGCTGCCCCGGATGTACCGCCTCTTTCGATAAAGCAGCACTTCCTGAGTATGTCTGAGAGACCTGCTGCTGCTTTCATTTTGCTTTGGTGCATTTATAATACTGCTACAGCTCCACTCCCTCCCAGATCTTTCCAGGCATACTGTGCAAACACGGAGTGACATTACAGCTGAGCAAGAACAGTGGGCTATGAGGAGCTTACTGTGTTGGATTTACAGGCCCACCCTGGCTCAGGATGAGTACTCTGATCCTCAAGAGAAGATGATGGGTGGTGTACACAGCCTTCTCTTGGTACTGGGGAGAGCATAGCAACCCCAAATCACTGCGACTGAAAGCATGTACCTGAGAAATCACTGCTGTGTGCTACCACTAAGCCATGTTGTAGAAGCAGCCTTTTCAGCAGCAGCAGTGTGGATGTCACATTAGAGGCCCTGCTGTGTGCCTTCAGGAATGCAGTGGCCTTCCTGCCCCTGCAGGCACAGCACCCTCACAGGGCAGACACGTGGCAGCAGGCCAGATGGGATTAAATAACAGAAGGCTTCAGGCTAGTAATTAGAGGTGTGTTCCTCTAATTAATAGCTTTCCTTCACAAGGGTGCTCACCGCACTTGTTTTAAAGAATTTGCTTTAGATTACAGTTCAGTTTGACACGTTGTACTCCAGTGAGACATCATGTAAGGCCTGTATGGGTATAGGAAGACTGCTGAAAATGCTGCTGAAGAGAATATTTTAATATTCTCTCATCAGAGAATATTACAGCTGTTACCATGGTGAACAAGCATTTGGGCAAAATGACTTGGGAAAATATTGGTTATTACCCATGCAAAACAGCATCTGTAATCCAGGTTCTGTTCCAAGCATTATGGATTATCTCACTGCTGTAATTTACCATCTGTAATACTCTTAGAAATCATATGTCTGGGAATAACTTAATAATGATGCTAGAACCCAAGGGAAAGTAGATTTTCACTCGAAAGTGAATTATGCTAAAGAATAAAAGTTTTTCTTACTCCCACACCAGTATTTGAAGCAGTTGCACCCTAAACTTGTACCCTACCTTTCCTCAAAGTGTCAGTCAGATTAATTTAAGGCCTGGCAAAAAGAAGGCAGAACTCTCAGTCTTACAGTGGCGTGGAGCTCAGTAAGCAGTTACATTCAATGAAATGACAATGTTTAGAAAGTTCATGATACTGAAAGTGACAGACATGGCACTGCCATCGTGTTCCAGAAAGAAAAAAAAAATGTCAAATGTTTAACATACTGAAGAAATGGGGACCCAGAAGAGATGAGAAAGCACCTTGGTTTGAATAATCCCTTGCTATATAGGCTTAAAAGTGGAGACAGCTGCATCGCAGCCTGTCACTGGCTTGTTGTGTGTTGTAAGGAACAATCAAATTGGGAGCAGAATACTACGAGGCAGCTATGATCTGCTTTATCACCATACCTTACGTAACTGGAACAAAACATGTTACATTGCTTCTTACAGAACTCACAGTATGGAAGTCATTCGATTGCTGTGCATGTTTTTAAAGATAATAAAGAAATCTGTAATTGACTGAAGCAAGTAGCAAGAGTTGTGAAATTGAGCAGTTAAGCACTACCTTTCCTGAACTGGCAGGTGAAATGCCCTTTATTTGTTCAGTGCAAATAATACCAAAGGAGCCTGTCTCACTTTTCCAGCTGAAGAAGAATAGCTAAGGTCACCCAAAGGGTTAGCAGGCATCACAGTCAAATGGCTACAGTTCTGACAGCCCTGCGATAAGACTGGCTCTCATTTAAGGTACCATATTGATTAATTTTTATTCCTTTAAAAAGAAAGGAAATGCAAATACCTGGTGGCTACAGACAGGTCAGTGCCATAGATGTTTGTACCGCAGAACAGAAGCCCTGTCTTGGACAGGTTGCATAGTTAGCAGCACTTCCAAATTGTTTGCATGGCGTTACTACTGAGGTGATTAATAACCCAACCAATCTGTCCCTATAAATATTAGCTGTACTTAACCTTTTACCAGTGCCATACCAGTTCATATGCATGTTTAGCCTTAGGGGAACACCACATCAAAAATAACAAGTTATTTGCAGTTCAATGAATTGGGAAAATAAAAAAGGGAATTTAAGTGTCATCAGAGGTAACAGAACGGAGCTGATGTGACTTGCTGCAGTATCCCTGCTTACTTCCTCAGTACTCATTCAACATCTCAATCACTTTGGTGGAGCATTACATAGTAGCTGCATTTAGACTACTGTTTTCAACTCCAGCGTCCTGCTGCAGAAGGGGGGGAGGAGTGATTTAAAGTAGACAGATGTATGGTGTGAGAGAATGATATTTACACACCTCCCCACTAACAGAAAGGCCTACAGAATAATTATTGAAAGGCAATGTTCATACACCTCGAATGTACAACAGTACACTCATACAGATCCTGCTGCAGAGGTCCAAAAAAGCCCAACTTAGGAGTAACCATCTATAGGCAAAACTGCCTCAGTTCCCCAAGTGGTCCCCATTACACATATTACAGAATACTGCACGTTTGGCTACAGGTAAGGAAAAAAAACAACCCACAACATATAAGGGGTAACCTGATCAAATCAAACAGACAGACAAACCAACATTTTCGCCTTCCTGCAGGCTTTTCTTAGGTCCCTTGCCCCCAGTCATGCCAATTCCAAGCGATGTGGACCCTGCATGGAGTCATCTTAGAAGAGACAGACTGGATCTGGTCTTTCCAAAGACAGTATTGGTCAAAAATATTGCGTCTGTTGGAATGGATGCCCTAAATAACCAACTCCTTTTTCTTCAGCAAAAGCATTTGAGCTGTATGGATTACCTCATGCAAATGAATCCAGGATGAGGTTTAAGACATTCTTCACAGGCCCCAGCAACTGCCAGAGGTGCTTAAGCAGACAATTCCCTGCAGACTTCGCTGTGGCTTGAAATCCTCCTTGCAGGCACCTCTAACACAAGCGTTGCAGAGTTCTTAGCTCAGGAAATGCTACATATGCTGCTGGATTTTTGGTCTTTTTGCTGTCGTCGATTCTGAAGTTCCCTTGTAATCCGTCTCTTTATTCCAATTAAGTAGAGTTCCCTGTCAAACTGCCCCGCAGCAAGTGGAATACTGCAATATAAAAACAAGCCATCAGATTAGGGCACAAATGCATTCTTCTTTGCCCAGTGTTTACCAACTAATTCATAAAACAAAGGGCCAGACTTCTTTTTTTAACTTTTATTTAGCCCCCCCACTCCCCCAAATCCCAAATCCAATTGCATTGCTGATCAAGTGCTCCAATAAATTGTCCTTTTCTAGATACAGGGTTTTGAACTCCCTCAGCAGGCTACAAGAAAGTGGCAAACCCAATTTCAGTGACTTAACTGCATTTTCTGAGGAGTTACAATAGCACAGCAGCTGACAGGGGAATATTAAGAAGCTTGGAGAATCTAAAATTCTCCACTGGAATACAGCTATGTTGGAATGCAGCCACCACTGGGAGTGCAAACAGCACCGACCCCAAAAAAGGGAAAGAGACACAGAAGATGAAATCTGCCCATGCTTACAGGCAAACCAGAGAGCTGCATCTCAGGTAGAACACAGACTCGGCCAACTGCAACAGACTCCATTAATCTCCCTCAGGAGGATTAGGAGACCTGGCAGCCAGGATTTCTGATGTCAGCTGCAAGGCTTAAGCACTATTACTGCTCTGACCACTGGCAACATATATTGGGTAAGAAACAAACACAGGGAACTGCGGGGGATTAACTCTATTTCAGGGACTCTCCCGATGTGACAAACACTGACAGGGAGCACATCCTCAGGATCACTGCAGACATGTTACAGTTACACAGAACAGCACCAGCAGGTACTCACTTGTCCCTGCCAGGCCTCACTTTCACACGGAACAATGCAAACACAGGACGGTGGTCTGAAGTTTTGATCACAGGACAAGATGAGTATTTAACAGCTTGGATGTCATCTCTGTACCGACTGCGGAACACTACTCGATCCTGGAAGACACAGAGGAAACTCACAGTAACTCCCTTTGCATCTCAAAGCTGGAGAGAAGCACCAGCTCATTTATTAGACTCTACTTAGTGAAATTCTTGGACAGGGATGCAGTCATGAAGGATGCATGTCTGATCCCAAGGGCACTTTTGTGTCCAGTTCTGAGCACAGAGGATAATGCACTGTAACATGACATGAGGCAGGAAAAAGTAAGACTGGCAGTCTGTGACGAACTCTCATGCATTCAACAATCCTTTCTTTGGAGTTCCACATGCCCTGCTGTCCTTGACAAATTTCAGCACGGCTGAATCTCATGCAGACTGACTATAGGAGGGAACATATTCAAGGCAGCTTTTTAATGTAGATGAGAATCCCCTTTGGAGACAGGTAAATGTCTATGCAGGCCTTCCAAGAGCGCTGCTCTGAAATCCTCTCTTACCGTGTAGGAAGGAGTCCTCTGTTTGGAAGTGGTGTCATAGCTGTCCTTTCCTATGTCAAACTTGTAGGAAGGACGGAAATGAATGTCAGCCTCTTGGAATCCTTTGAAAATAGACCCTGTATGGGAGGGGGAGAACAACCTAAACAAACTCCTTCCATCACCCTGGCACACATTTTGCACTTATTCTGTTGAACTAATGCTGGGTAGGAACAGCAAGCATGTACAGACATGACTATGGAAGACTAGGCTCTGGAAATGTAGGAAGTTCAGGTTCTTATATGGTGAAGATCAATAGCTAGTCTGTGCCTACTTAAACAAACAACACTTGGTGTATGTGCTCCCCCTTCCACTGAAAGCTCACAACGCTTTGGTATGCTGTCTGTACAACCTAAATGCCCTCGGTGCTGTGAGAGAATGATGACCATTTTACAGAGGAGTCAGATGAAACAGAACAATAAGTAGCTTGGCAGATTACACGAGATACACAGCAAAATGCAGAATTCCCCTTAACAGACTCCCACCAGATTCGACAGCTGCTGAGTTCCCTTTCTAGTGATTTTAACAAGAGAAAGCAGTGAATATGTTTAGAAAACAGGGAGTTGGCAGCAATCCTTTCTGTGTGTAGAAACCTTTGTCCCTGCAGGCTGGGGAGGACAGCTGTTACCTACCTCTACCCATTTCACTGGTAAGCTGGTCGTATGCCAGTAGTTTGGAGACGCCTGTTTCTGGATTCTGGTTCAAGATGGAATCCACAGTTTCACGGTCCTTATTTAGTCGGAAGTTGAAGTCACCAAACCAGAATACTTCATCAAACCGAGTTGTGACATCACCTGCAGATCCAAGGCAGAGGCACCAGTATAAAAGGAAACATTCTAGAAAGTTCTGAAAGCAAACAAAACTCCCACACTTCTCCTTCCCTTTGAGTTTGGAGGAAAAATAAAGTATCTGATGTAGCTTCACGTTCACTGAAACTCCCCTCATCCTTTAGAAATGACAACTGTGTGATGCACAGTTCGGCAGAAATGGCTCCTCTATTTCAACCCTTTCTCTCAAATTTCCCCCAAATGATGATTCAACTAAAAAAAAATCATGTGAGTAAAAGCCATCCTCACACAGAAAGACACACAGCCCCTTTTTCTATCAACTCATTCAAAAAAATCATCCCAGTCTCTCTTCCTTTGTGCACTCCCC
>PPHD01030309.1:0-10020 GCA_002909625.1 Bambusicola thoracicus | reverse complement strand
GGGGACGTGAAAATAGCGACGGAGCGAACCGGGAGGGCCCGGGGCCGCCGCGCCGCCATCCGCCGCCTCCCGCCCGCTGCCATCGGCTGTCATTTCCCGGCGGGAGCCCCGCAGCTGGAACATGTCCTCCCGCAGCCCCCTCACCGCCCCCCCTTCCCCCCGGGCCTCCTCCTCCCCACGCCGCGATGGAGTTACCTTGACCCTCCTGGTTGAGAAGCCGGAGACGGAGGGGAGGCGGCGGCGGCCTGAGCCGGGCTCGGCGGAGCGCGGCCGATGCCTGGAGTGCGGTACGCGCCGGGCTCGGTCCCCGCCGCGGCGGCGCAGCAGCCTGTAGGCCTCGGCGGCGTTGGCGGCCTCCCCGGCGCAGGGCGGCGTTGGCGGCGGCTTCAGGAGCGGGCGGCTGCTCGGGCTGCGCTCAGTCCCATGCACTCGGCGCGGCCCCCTGCCTGCGATGCCTGCTGCCTCACTCACATTCCCGGCGGAGCCCTGCGGAGGGGCCCTGAGGAGGCGGCAGAGGGGAGGGGGGGGGGCAAAGGGGGGGGAACGCGGGGGGAGCCGAGCCGAGGCGAGGGGGAGCGGCGGGCGCGGTGCGGGCGGCCCGGGCGGCGCCGCGAAGGGAGGGAAGGCCTCTTCCGCCGGCGGCTGCCTCAGGTGAGCGACGGGGTCCCGGTGGGCGTCGGGGTCGCGCTCCGGCTCGCTCCTATTGTCACTCTCAGCGGGCTCCGGCCATGGCACTCGCTCGCACACACGCACACACACACATACACTCCTTCGCTCACTCACAACCGAGCGTGCTGCCACCGCCCCCCGCCCGCGGCCCGCCCTCCGCTCCCGCCCACCCGAGCGCCGCCGCCGGGACGCGCCGCCTCATTGGCGCCCGCCGCTGCCGCCGGGACAGCCGGGAAAGGAAGGGGAGCGCGGCCGGAGGAGGAGCGGGTGGTGGCGGCGGCGGCAGCTCGACGTGATGGCGCGGCCCTTCTCGCCCATCCGCGGGCCGGGTGGGAGCGAGGCGCATCGGTTGAGGTAAAAACGCTGAAATCCGTGAGGTAAACCTCCCTATTCCGGAGGTAAAAGCTAATATTCCCGAGGTAAAACCCCGCAATCCTGAGGTGAAACGCCGCACTTGGCCCTGTGCGGGGCTCGGAGCCCCTTCTTGGGGCTGCGGGTGGGACGGCCCCAGCGCGGCGTCCAGGGCCGTGTTCTCCTCAGAGGGACGGACGTTCCCTCAGCGCCCGCCGTGCTCTGTGAGCGCCCCGCACGGATTCCCACCTGCGGGGCTCTCCAGCCAGGCCGGCACTCTCTCTCACCTTTCCTAAAGTGTATTCGTAGATGTAGCAGCCAGCGCGATGGCTGGGTGCAGGTAGCATCAAGAACTGTTGGAGTTTTGTTTAAATTTAGTTTACTTGAGGGGCCTGATTTCTTTCAGAACGCAAGCAGTGGTGTTGACGTGGCTGCTGTGTTTAAAAATGCTGTTCCCTGTGACGTTTGTATTTCTGGTAGGGAAAAAGAAATGAATTGTAGGGGCTGCAGTGCTGGGTTGGTACTGCCAAAGGCCCCTGATGCGCGTGAAGGGCAGTTTGAGGTGGTTATGTCCCCTGTTCATTCGGGTACTGAGTCCCTAAACCTTGACAATGACCAGTCCTGCAAAGGATACCCACTTCTTGCCCACTCAATTTCTCCCCAGAGATGTGGGCTGCAGTGTCGGTGTACCAGAGGAGTTAGGACCCAGGCGGATGTAATTGAGAGTGATGGGAGCTGTTGGGAAAGCACTTTCAGAATCACTGACTGCCTGCTGAGTTCTCTGCTCCAGTCCTCACTGCCGCCCCAAAGAGAAGCAGGAACTCAATAAATAAAAGCTCTCTGTTACAGAGGTATAGCTGTAATAGATACAGTTCTGCCTCGCATCCCTCAGTGTGCCTCTTCCGTGTCTATCCTCATTTTTGCTATCTGCAGACGAAACGAGTTCACTTGTTTTCCTTCTTTCCCCATGAGCCCTAGTTTTGGTCCTCTGAACGTGCATATTTTCTCTCAAAACCATCCACATTTTGCTGAACCACAGCACCCAGGACTGGACACAGCGCTACAGTCAAGTCCACCAGCATCTGCTATGTCATGCCCATCACAGACTGTATTCCAGTTTACACACGCCGATACAAAGACTTTTCAGACTGTGATCTATTCACAGTATTGCTGACCTGTTTTACCCCATCATCCATTTCTCCTGACCTACCAGTTATTTCTCCTTCAAGTAGACAGTAAATGCCACTCAAGAATGATTTATTGCAACGGTCCTAATCGTTTCCCTTCTCCTTTATTGCTGGATAGACGGACAATCAAGCAGGCAAGACATCTTTTAAAACAAAATTCCACATGCTTTTAAGTAAGAAAATAGTAAAACCTGTCATCTTTCTAAGTTAACTGTATTCCTGGGTTAGAACTGTGCTATGGTTACAGAATTATTTATATGCAATTAAAACTTTCAAGTTCACCTGAAACAACTTAGCTGAAATAATCTAAATGCAAACCGCGGTCTGTAACAAATAATTTAAGTCAGTTTGTTGTCTACATCAATGTTAGGTGAAATTTTGCTAAAAAACACTAACTTCCCATTGCTCTGATAAATGAGGAACCAAACCTGCAGATGCACATCTTTTGCTTTCCTACATGTACTTAATTCTGTTGTTTTTGTTTATCAGCCTCATTCTGCAGCACTCTGATTTGTTCACTGCCCCTTGCACTTGTTTCCTTCGGGACTAAGCAGTGCAATGGGCAGCTCATAAGGTTACTGATGTCAGACTGTAAAAGGGAAGTTCATGCAGAGGGTGATGGCTGGACAGGCTTCTTAGATGAAGTTGAGCATGTCATTTTAAATGGTTGTGCTTAAGTCTTCCCATTATTAAATTAAATCCATCTCTGTTCAGTGTTAAAAATCTAAAACGGAAGTATGTGATACGGTTATCTATTGAAGTGTCTGTTGTAGAAGGGCTAAAACTCAAGACCACTATCCCAGTTTGCTGTCCTGCCTGCAGGTTTTTACTTTTCATCCTGTCATTGTGAAATAGCTGCAGAATCAGTTCTTCACTATAGCTGCACAGTGGGTAAAGAATGCGTTCAGACAGTTCTGTTTCTCTGAAAACCGCTTCATCTGTTTTTGTCCATTCTGACTGTGCGAAGCACTTTAACCGTGTGTTTTATATTAAGTGATACTTGTATGGTACCAATTAAAGACAAATGCAAGGTTTCTGGTGAATAAAGAAGGATCTTACCTTTTCTTTAACACTTGGCCGGCAGAGTTTACAGAGTTGCCTTCCCATTTTTTTTTCCAGGTCGTCATCTTTTTTCTGTTTTGGTCTGGAGGATCTCCATCTGTGAGGAGATTTAGGATCACAACATAAGATACAGTGGGAAACTGTTAATATCTAGAAAGAGCTGTCACTTGGCTTCCACCTATTTTCTTCTTGGCCTAGGTTTGGTAAAGCTTAAAAATGATTGCGTGAGTCCCAGGAAGTGATGGAGAAAAATAAATGAAAGAACCTAAGGTATTTCACATATATGGATATTTTGTATATATTGTATATGTGTAAGTATAAAGTATCAATTTGCAGGAGTACAAATCAAATGTCATTGGAGAAGTTTCACAAGGAATGAAGTTGTACCTGCAAGTGTCTAAGTCTGAAAATAGTCATGCACGCAATATCTGCACCCCTTTCTGGAGATCTACAAGAAATAAAGTTTATCACTGTATCTTGTGCCTTCGACAGCATGAGAGATAAGTTTATTCTTTTAAAAGTTACACTGCCCTGCTGTTCTACAAAATGGGTTCTTAAAACTGCGTAGAAAGGAATTTTCATGGCCAGCTCTTCACCAGTCCCTTTTAGCACCCCAGCAGTCAGAACAGCAGTCAGGACCCCTCCAAAACAGGGATTTTCCACCAGTGACTCAGATTTGTTCCGCTTCATGTTTTTTGTGACTGAAGTTCCACTATAGACCATCTGTTATGGCCACTCAGGCAGGAGTACAAGCTCACGTCCACACCGGTGTTCTGTCTGCTCTTTACATAGAAACTTATCAAAGAGGACTGCTAAACAGATAACAGTGTGGAAGGCCCACTCTACTGAGCAATAAACACAAATGGATTTAACTGGAGCTTGTAAATGTTTCAGGAAACACATGCAGCGTGCATTTGTCTACAGTAAGGGTCATATAATAGTCCATAAAGATCTCCTGTAAGTCAAAAGGAGCATTATCATTGGGCCTATGGGATTAGTTCAGATATTCCCCGTACCGATACTAGTAAGCAAGAAAAGATGTGATCTCCCCAGAGAACTAATTATTCAGGTCAGCAGGAAGAAAGACCAGAAAATGTTATGGAGGAAACAGCAGTGCTGTTTGAAGAGGCAAATCGGCGTGTGAACAAGGCTTTTCTGATGCATCAAGGTGAAATACTGCATCAAAGTAACCGTCCCTCTCCATCAATTTGATTGAAACGGCACAATCTGACATTTTTTGTTTACTTTTGAATCAAATTTTTCTGGTTCAAAAAAGAGAAATTATTTCAGCTGTTTCCACTGCAGTTGATTTCTGCTTCTTATGCTTCATATTTTGGAGGGGAATGGTATGTCCAGTTTTTGGGCAATGTTTATAATCATTGCCAAATCTCAGTAGTGAGAAGCTTGTGCTGCTTGCATCGATGTTTCTCCATGTCTCGGCTATGTGGTAACACTGTCCATCTCTCAGGAACTGAATTCCTGATACGCATTTGGGATGAGGATTTTAGGGTCACAGACACAACTACCCGAATGGGAACTAATTCTTGTTCTCTGTTTATAGACACTGCATCGCTTGAAGTCTGTTTCTGTAGTCAACATGGTAAGATAAGTGGGATCTCACTCGCCTCTGCAGCTGGCTAGCTGCCTCCTCCTAGCACAACAAGCCTAGCTGCTTTCACTTATTCCCCAATTACCTTTTTTGTTCTTTTTTTTGTTGAATCCTTCCCCTCCCCCAGCTTCTTTACTTGCCTTCTAGCCCCAGGCACTCCTTTAGGCTTAGTTTTCTGAGCTTTTTGTTAACTTCCCTTCTCTGCCAGTTTCACTCTGCTTGCTTCTGGCAGTGTAGTGTCTTCCTCGCTGATGTCTCCAGCTGTCACTCCCTAACCTCTGGAGGTTCGAGGTTCCAGAAATCCCTGCATTCTGAGGGCACCGCCTGTGGGGCTGCCTCTGGGGGCTGAAAGTGCACGTGGAAATAGGGCACCAGCCCATGTGCTTCACTGTCCCCTATACCGCTGGGGTATGCCTGAATCCCAGTTTAAACAGCTCTCCTTCCATTTCTTCTGTTTCTTTGCTTTTTGATCAAGCCTCTTCATTTCAGCTATCTGCTAGTTTAAAGCTGTCCACTTAAGATGAGCACCCTCTGTTCTGGTGCAGCTTCCTACATCACCACGCTCCAAAAGGAACAAAATGGATACAACAGCAGTATGTGGTTAAGGTGTCCAACAGTACTTCAAGCGTGTGAACTGCTTTCATAGTGCTTCCCAAATCTCCAGCAAGGTACCTACCAGTTTCACTCTCAAGCTGGGTGCTTCTCCATGGTTCTGAAAACAGTTGATAATACATCTGAGATTTTCAGAAAGCACAGAGGCACTGACGAGGCCAAGGCAGAATAATTTTGTTATAAAAGAGAGAAAGGAAGTATTCCTGTTGTATCTTTCTTAACTCTGCCTTCTTTGTTCTACAGCACAGCTGTGACCTATTAGATACTTTTAACATTTTTAAATGATAGCAAATCAATCATATAAGGGCAAGGAATGGAAGGGACCTTCAAGATCGCTTCACGCTATAAACTTGAGAGAAAAAAAAAAGGTGTTCATTTATATTCTGTAGCTCAACTCAGCATTGTAGGGAATGTTTAACATCAGAGGGTCTTAAACCACTTAAATGCATTTAAAATATAAGTCTTAATGGGTTCCAAAGCTTGCAATACAAAGCTAGACAGAGGAAGGAACTGTACAGGTGCCAAGGGCATCTCCACAGAGCTTTTGAGCAAACTGTTGCAGATGTTAGGAGCAAAGATACTTTGAAAGAAATGGCTAAGTGCTAGTTACAGGTATAAACACAAATCCTCATGGGAGTCTGCTGCATCAGCAGGACTGCCCTCATGCTGAGCAAAACAAAGTAAAGAGTTTGGGAAGAAGCTGTGTGTTTCCCAGTCTTAAATTCTGAGAAAAATAATAGACAAAGGCATGGCAGGAGGAAGAACACTATAAATAAACTGCAGCAGAGGCAGGAATCTAGCAGGAGGATAAGCTTAGTTCACTGAGTGATGGATGTGATAAAGACAGCTTAAGAGACTGCAATTAGTATAGGCCAGAAAGCATGATTTCTCTGCATGGAAAATCAAGATCTGGAGCAACTTGGAGCAACATTTTAGACTGGAGATACGATTACAGTGAAGGAAAGGGTCTTATTTCAGAAAGGGCCCTTGGCCTGAAGAAGGGAAGAAAGCAGGCAGGTAAGTAAAATCCTTTCTTTCCATAGAAGAAAAAAATATTCTTTGTCTGTTTCCCACCCTGGAGGTAGTCCCCCTCTACATCCACTGTGAACAAGAGAGAGACATAAGCACTACAGTACAGACTCAAGCCAGTCAGTGTTGCTGTCCACTCCCTGGCTGGCAGATATTGCAGTAGAAGCATTACCTGGAGAGGAATCTATGAATACTGAAATAGGAAGGCTGGAAAAAGGAAAATTATAAGAGCATTTTCTATAGTCCAAATCCACTGTCAAGGTTAAGCAAATAGGGTAATTTTACCATTGAGAAAATTATGTGAACAGGGAGAGATCTGCACAGGAATTACAGATGCCATATAAATGACAAGAAAGAAAGGAATCTTCAGATGGGAGTGGGAACAAGAGCTGAAATCGTAAAGCTATGAAGCCTAGAAAAATGCAGGAATTGATCAGATTTAAATAGAAAATAGCAAAGAGCAGCTTAATATCCTGACTAAGCAGACAGTACAAAAATAGATAACTGGAACAAGAACAAAAATGGTGTTCCAGCAACTGCTGGAAGTTTAAAGACTTAGTTGAGAAAATGAGAATTTCTCACTTTAAATGAGCACATTGATACAACTGATCTTTTGGAAACACTGAGAAGGGTTTGTATGCAGGCCTCTGCTGTGTGTGATGACAAAAAGAGACTAGAATGTTAAGGTTAGGAAAGAAACAGAGTAAAATGGGGAACTTCATTGTACAATCCATCATACATCCTTATTCTCATCTGTGTGTAATGTGGTATAGATTGTATTCAGAAAAAAAGAATACAGAGAAGGCAAAGAAAAGAGATGGCCTGGTGCAATTGCCGTACAAGGAGGGGATTCATCTACTGGGAATCTTGAACTTGTAAGAAGAAATGTGGGTGTAATTTGGCAGAGGTCTGTCAGCATCGCTGATGGAAAGGAGATGGTGAATGAGTGACTTATTTTTCCCAACAGTTCTGTATCTTGAGTTATGTGGCAAGGAGAAATACTACAGACACATCCTGTTACGCAGGCAAAAGGCATAAACAAGTTCAGAAATTAAGATGTGCTGAAGGACACCAAGGAGATTAGATTGTCCTTGTGCTTGAACAGGATAGCATAATTGCAACATACGTTACATATACAACACATTAATGAGTTTGGAAGCTTATTTGCCACTAGATAAAAATGCAGAACTATTAGCTTTACAGATCTCTACGTAGAGAAGTCTAGACACCAGATTCACAGTAAGATAACTCAGTAAATATAGAGGAATTTGAACCAATATAAAATCCGGGAAGTGTTAGGATAAGATTTGGCATATTAAGTTATTAAGTGGCTACATTGACATGTTATTCAATCCCCATACTTAGAGATCTTTCAACATTCTTCAGGGTCAGGGTTTCCAAAAGGATTTATAGCAAGAAAGTATAACCAAGACTTGAATGAGAATAGATCAAAAATAGCATTGAGGTTTATTTTAAGAGAATGCAAGGAGGAGTTAAAAACATCATTTACAAAGGCACCACAAAACACCTCTGGAAAATTCATTTTTAGTACATTCAAAGAAATGGTGGCTCTCACTTCAGATACATCAGCTCAAATACAGATAAAAAATAGTCACATTACATAGACTCGTCTTGAATAACTAAATATTTAATGCAATTGTGCACTTCTGAGTCATGTTGCCCAAGGAGGCTGTGGATGCCCCATCCCTGCAGGCATTCAAGGCCAGGCTGGATGTGGCTCTGGGCAGCCTGGGCTGCTGGTTGGAGACCCTGCACATAGCAGGGGGTTGGAACTGGGTGAGCATTGTGGTCCTTTTCAACCCAGGCCATTCTATGATTCTGTGTTTGGTTTTAGCATGAATCTTTTCAGGTGAGTTCCCGTCTCTAAGTAGTCTTACCTCTTAACTGCCATTTCTGCAGGTGTATATCTGTACTTCATGTAAGTCCATCAAAAGTATGTTGAGACAATGAAATTCTAACGCTGAGAGCTTTTAGTACACAAATAGCTCTTCAGTACAAAGAGCCCTTCAGTACACTCTTCCCTGCAAAATTTATTCTAGAATAATTCCAGTGTCTTAACTTCATTTAACTCTGATACCTTCCTAAGCCTCGGTCTTGAAAACGTATTCTCATCTCATAGCATGAGTGTTAGACACTGCAAGGACAGCAATGTCTGTCTGACTGCAGATCTACAGTGTGTTTTTTTTCCTTACAGTGACTCATACCTAGATCAAATTCATAGGATGATCTTAGGTTCCTTTGGTGAAAACTCACTGCAGCCTCATCCAAGCCCTCAAACACTGCGTACATAAGTCAGATCCTGGAAAATATGGAACAAGAAACTTTACTCCATCTTCTATCTAAAACATCTACTGCTGATACGTGTTTAATTTTATTTGATTTACAATACTTCACTTTTTTCTTTGTTGCCAAAACCAACAGTAGCTGTTGCTGCATCTTTGGTTACTTGTTGCCTTCTTGCTGTTAGCATTTGCAGAAGTCTGCTTGCATCTCTGGGAGTCTTGCAACTCAGGGGAGTTTTTCCCCTTCGGTGGTTAAAATTCACAGTAGCATGAAACGATTCGTACTGTGAATCACATTTTCCTATAGCTCAAGGCCTTGGCCTGGTCCCCTCTCAGATGCCTTACACGGTGCTCTCTGCCAGTGGCACGGAACACCTCTGTCTCCTCTACAGAGGTCCCGGGCTCACACTGCATGTGCCAACATTTCGGTACTGTTAGTAACACCAGGTTCCATTTTGGGGTGTTCATCTAAATGAACCCCATAATTTTACCATGTAGAAACTGGACCCTTTCTTATCCTACCTGTCCTTAATTCTTTTGGAATGATTTCCATAAAGCACCCAGGAAAACTCACTTTTGTCTCCAATTTAGCACTGCATTTGTTTCAAGTTCTTGTCTGACCCGTTTTCTGCGACTGTTTACTTAAGTGATTACGTATTTAGGTGCATGCAGGTATATTTTTAAGGCTCTAAATCTTCCTCAAGTCCAATTTATACAAATGCCCCATTTAACACATTTTTCTCTGGAGCTTAATGTCTTATTAGTATTGTGACATGCCTGCTCATATGAGGCACATCCACTGCACATCTCAATAAAAGTAAACATCCTGTGTTTCTCAGCCTTCTCTAAAGCCCAACAGATGGCTGCTACTTTTACAAACCGTGCTGAATAGAATGGCTCACGTTTCACTTGCAAGAGTCTTATTTCTGGAATCCAAACCCAGTGTAATTCTTGCAGCTTGGAACGCAGATCTAACCACAGATCAGTGGAGCCCGCATCAGTCCCGCATGCTGACTCTTCGCAGCTCAGATCCGCTTGCTTTTTGGGATGGATGTACAGGGAGCATAGCTGGTATTTCTGATCCATCCAAAGCTGCAGGATGACTAGTAATGGCTTCCACATGTATGTCCTTGATCATCAAACCTAAAGGTCCTTTGTGCTATACGTCTGTCAGAACCTTTAATGTTCATTTTTTTTT
>PPHD01030307.1:0-10366 GCA_002909625.1 Bambusicola thoracicus | reverse complement strand
GATGCACCTGTTCTAAGCTATTGGTCAAAAAACTTCCAATTCTTAATAACACAAACCAACCAAGAAACAAACATACAGAAAAACTCCACTCTGATGAGCTTAATACTGATGTGTATATAGTTATTATGACAATGAGTACATACCATGATACATAGCTATTTTCCAGTGGAAACCATTCTTCTCCTAACCTCTTCAGTACTCTGGCTTTAAGCTTACTGAGTGAAAAATTGAGCTATAAAGTATTATTCCAAAATGCAAAGTGGAGGTACAGTACAGCTATTAATTAGTTATGTTGCAAAAGGAATGGAGATCATAAACAAGGTAGATAAAATGCTCTACTCCAGGTTACTCAGGTGAGCAGCAAAGCAAAGAATATCACCTATATCACCAAAGAGAAATGTCTAAAAGCTATCCCTGTATATATGATATACCAGGTCACTCTCTGCATGTCTTACCATTATACTTAATTTTTTTTTCACTTTGCAACTGAGAACAGGGACAGAAATGTGGTTAATTGTAAAATTTGTTATATGTCAATTTATCTGCCATTTGTTGTCTGTGGCATGTTATGAATACAATTTTAGACTTTCTCATATTTTCTTATCCTTCACTCATGTCAGAAATGCCAGATTCTTGAGCAGCACAATCAGAGAGAAAATAACTGAAATGTCCTTTCCTGAATCAATCTTGTCTCTGCTGACATGGCAAGACGTCCCAAAACCCTGAAGATGAAAAATTGCTTACTATTCACAACAGTAAATTAATAACAATACAAATACTGGAGCCAAATGCTACAGGTGTTACTCAAATCTGACATCCATCAGCTCCATTAGAACCTATTCAGCTAATAGCAGAGGCTGGATTCTTCACAAGCTACTGCCTATGATCATGGGGTATACATAATGGATTTGTAATACTGGAACAGTGAAACTCATCTCTGGGCACAGTGTTTGCACAATAAAATAAACATTGAAGTCCAGTTCAGTGCCTTAGAGGAAGGTGAATGTGGTGCATCTTTACTGGTGGGATTTTGAAACGTGTTTCAGGCTGGCCTAATTGTCCTAACATTAAAGTCACTAGTATTCCATTACAGTCACTGGTATAATTCATCAATTCACTTTGAACAGACTCAGGTTGAAAGCTGTGCATTTCTGGAAATCGCTTGCCAAGCCAACTTAACCACGATCAGACAGATGTTTCCATATATAGTTGTAGTGTGCAGAGGACCTGACCAACATCAAACACTCCCTGGCCACGAGGAAAACAACAGATAACTGTAATTTCATGAGTTTTCTGCCTAAACATATAAGGGCAGGAGACAAAGTGTTATTAATATCCCCGTTTTTGAAATGGCAGCTGAGGGTAGCAACTTGTCTAAAGTACCCATTCCTGTGCTTCAGAAACACAGCAGATTTTCCCTTCCAGGATTGTTCTCTCAAGATATAAGAGGCACTTGTGAACAAAGGCTGTTACGGTACAAATATCTCAAGGCTTATTATTGCTTCCATTAAAGACTGTGGAATCCAGGGAGAGCAGGAGTTAGCTTGAAACAGGAAAAACAACAGACGGTTGCAGAATGGGGACACAAAAAAACAAGTGAGGAATAGCACAGCTACAACTGCTAGCTCCCTCCAGCAACTTGCCAGCCAGACTTCATATCTTTTTGTTGTTGTTTTGTTTTTGCTTTCTTTTTTAATTCATTTTGATTTTCTTGATACCATGAGCTAAGTGAGGTTAATGACAAACAGTGCACGAGGAGCCCTGTGTATGCAAAAAAGTGTGATGAATTGAACCACTTGTTCTATGCTTATTCAGCTAAAGAATAATTAAATCTGGAAGCACTGTTTAACTTCTTCAGTAGATTCTGATTTATTTTTATGAAAGAGGAAAAATGTAAACCATCAACGGTCTGGAATTCTTTTAGCAAGGGTCAACTCTTGTTGGCCTATCACATCTCTTCCCCACCTTCCCCTTACTTTGCTGTCTTGGAAGTTATTAAATGGCAAAGTTCTCATAAGGAGCTTATAGCACTTGTCAATAAATGTTTCACACCATTACAGCTGCTCAAAAGTTGGCAAAATCAATGGTTTATGCTACCATGCGGAATATTTTCACTTTTTATCTCTACAATTTTTTCTGACTTTTGCAAAAGGCAAAAAAAGCTTTTCTATCACTCATGAATACTACAGAGACTTTGTCTGGTAGCTTTCTACCAGGCTTTCCTCCCAAATTGTTGTGAATACTGCATGGAGAATGGCAGCAGGCCCAAATCTACATGAAGGTCCTGTTTAAATATGACACTCAAAGTGAGTTTGAAATGTGACAGGGATACAAAACCTCAGAAGACCTCAGAGGTTTTGTCCAAGAACCTGAATTAACATATTTCTGAAATTGAATAAGGTTTAGTAATTCTGTTTTGAAGATCTGTTCAAAGGCCTCTGCAATGAGAAGCACATTCCCTGCATCTCCCTGGGGAATTTAGAAATATCTGTTTCTGAAAACACCCTCCACTAACTTGGAGGGTTGTGATGATTGAAATGGCTTACCCATCTGTATAAAAAGGGGTCTATGAGGAATTGTGCTGTAAGGGGTGAGCAAAGCATGGGCATCAGGAACCTAGAGCAAAACGTGGCCAGTTAAACTTGAACATAACTGCAGCTCCCAATGGGTGCAGATCTGGCTATCATTCGTAACCTAGGAATGAAATTTAGCCCAATCAGAGGACTTTCAACAGAACAGTGCAACCCTTTTCTTCTGGTCTGCTTATTTATCCAGCCCTAACGTTTGCTTAGGCTTTGCTTTGGGAACAGAGGCTGTTTCTTGGCCCCTGACCCTGCTTACTTCCAAACTCTCCAGGAAATTCTTAAAAAAATGATCTCTCACCACCTCTAAAAAGAAACAAATTTGGCTTTCAAACCAGCAAAATTGCTTGCTTTTTTATTGTCTGTTTGTTTTGTTATATTCTCTTCCTTGACTTCCTGTGAAGTTGACACCTATTCTGCCTATTCTTAGATCTGGTTCTGTATTTACTTGTTTGCTTATAAAGACAATGTTTTTCATGATGTTTTATTACAGCAGAAATACAGTGTCAAACACTGGACTGATACGTGGCCAGACTAAGACGTTCTGATAACCTGAAGCTACCTCAGGTATTAAAGTCCTGCATTTGTGGGCTAATTTTCAAATACTCACCAGGGATTAAAAGCAGCTCTAGCCACTGGATAATAAAAGCCCTGAGCAAAGGAGCAATAACTGTAAGTGCTATATGTTTCCATACCTAGTTCAAACAGAGAGAACCAATTAGGATCTGAAAGCTCTTGCAGAACTCACCAACGTCCCAGCAAGTACACCATGCTTTTACAAAGGGCCTGAGGTCTAACTTACAATGTTCAATTTGACCTCAGTCAAATCATTCCTCATTTGCCTACTGGAAAAAATGGGGGAAAAAAATGTGGTTGCTGATGTGCCTGCAATGCATTTATCGGGCAGCACATTAAGCTGCAGTACCAGAACATTTCTTGCATAAAACAGATTAAGAAATCAAAGTTGTACGGTTTTTATACATTTTCAGATCTACAAATGAAAGACACAGTGTGTGCTTTACTGTCGTGGGACAAAGCTGACCTTGAACACAAGAAAGAAAATGTGCCAGTGATGTGCCAGAGATGATTAATGGCAAAGAAAAGAGAGATCTTTCCAAACGGCATTAGTGATCAGGTAGGGGAAAACTGTGAAGAAGAGTTGAAACACACCAGTGCCCAGGCCAAGGCAGCACACTACAGATCCATCCCTCCCAAAGCTGCGCACTTCTT
Organism: Bambusicola thoracicus; assembly: GCA_002909625.1. NCBI lineage: Eukaryota > Metazoa > Chordata > Aves > Galliformes > Phasianidae > Bambusicola > Bambusicola thoracicus. The sequence continues at coordinate 6,554 of PPHD01030307.1, read as the reverse complement.
CCTCTGCAACTCATCCATCACCCCTCAAAAAGACTTCCAGAGAGATTTTTTTCCAGGTTGCGATCTGATAAGTGTAGCCAAATAAGATAACAAGGTAAGGCAAACCTACCATACCCTCAGTTCAGATGGAGTACACACAGAGAGGAAAACAGACGCATATTTGCCTTAAAAAAAAAAAAAAAAAAAAAAAAGACAACAGAAAGAAAGGTGAGAATTTAATAGGGATTCTCTTTAGATGCTACCGGCATCCCATCTCTGGAGTGGTGAGCAGCTTATGAAAACCCTCCATTGCCAAAGGCATTTCCATGCCCAGGACTATGAGAAATAGTCACAAGAGGGTTTGTTCGAAGCTGCCTTTGTAGGGGCTGAACAAGCTAGAGGAAGGCACTGTGATCACTGAAACTATGGGAAAACAGAAGCACAGAGATTTGGATTCAGCAATTCCACTCTTGTCAGTGACACACACCTCAGAGCTGTTCATAAGTAGCAGATCCACAGTCCTATTTTCTAGACTGGATGTTGTAAATCATTAACTCCAGAAAAGAAAACAATACAAAAGTCAGCAGGTATCAAGTCACATTTCTGAGGCACAAATAAATACTGATATGTTGCTTTTAGGTTTGTTTCCTTTCCTCTTCCATTCCACATTCCTGTGCAGTGCATAGGTGAAGACTCTACTCAATCTCTTTAGCTGACTTGCTTTCTAAATTGAACCCACCACCACTTTGTTGCCAAGTTCACAGTTGCTCCCATGCAAACTATAAACCTAAGACATTCTCAACCCTCACAATAAAATGTCATGATTGTTCCAAACAAATCACATCAAATCACCTTGCAATAGAAAGGGGGCCATTTTGTCTTGTCTTTCTTGGAAAGTGGCACCCTCAGGTCCCACAAATGCATGGCATTTTTCCAGTCAATGGCCTTATCTGCACTGCAAACCTGTTGCCCCAACGTCCTCTCTGTGCTAACACAGGTATATTTAAGTGTGCTCTAAATATCTGCAAAAGCTGACTTTGTGAGTAATAAAGAGAACTGAAGAGAGAATGTTTTGGTTGCATTAAAGAACACGAATCCCCTCTGTATTTCCCTGAACTGTTGGCAACCATTAAACTTGTTCCTCCATGTATTGTTTTAGCCTGTCTGTGTTTTCAATCCTGTTCTTCTTGTTGCTAGAGGGATTTCAAACCATGCCATGTAACACAGAAAAGTAAATTGAAATTAGCATTATCAAAACCTTTAATTAAAGAAGAATTCATTTTTCTTTACTGAAAAATTAAGGGGAAAAAACCCACGCTTGACAAAAGAAAATTCATTGTCACATTTTTAAGTCAAAGTTAATTATGAATTATGGATCATTTGCAAGAAAGCAATACAAAAGTACCCACCGGGCCTGCATCCAAAGTAAAAATGAATTTATGACAAAGTTGATATTGACCCATTATTTATAAAGTCTGTTAAATTCATCTTAGACTGGGCTTCTAGTGGATGATGATTTATTAAACAAAGTAATATAAAATGTAATGAAATAGATTTAGTCTCTTTTTGAAATATTGTTATCCATTAGATCTGGTAAATTCAAGTCTGTTTAAACATGAAATACCACTTTAGCAGATATGCCAGCTCCTATGTAAATGGGGAGCTGGTGATGCTTTAGTCTCCTGTGTTGAAAAATCTTTGTCTCGAGAATAGATGGGAATAATTATTTTATTTATTTGGGGGCTTTAAATTAATCAGATATCTCAACAATTGCAAATCTTTTTTGTCTCTAAAGAGAATAATGGTTTTATCTGATTTAGATGCAGATGGGTTCCACCCTGGTTATTACTGATATCAGTGGTGCTGCTCTGAGTTAAGCAGTCTTCGCAAGACTCCTTGCATGTTCACGAGGGCTTTGCCTACACTGCAGTGACAATGGTAGCTGCAGCATGGGAGATGCTTTATTTGGCAACATGCAGTGGAAGTGAAGATGCATCAATTAACAAAAAATTCACTGAGACATATTTACTGGCAGGTATGTACTTGTAGGTGTCCCCTGCAGTATTTCTGCTTTGTACAGTGGGGTGTGATGCAATCAGCACTATGCTAGCTGTAAGCAAAGACAGCAAGACCACTAGCTGAAGAGCAGCACAGGGGTTGGCTGGCATCAAGTTGTGCATGTGCACTGCTGGCAGTGGGCTGCCAAGTTAGGGCAAATGAAGCTAAACTGCTTCCAGCTTGAATTTGGTGTGTGGTTACCCATACTAAAGAGTTTGTGGGCTCCCTCTTCATGTAATATGTTTTTGTGGTATAGTTTGTATCTCAACAGCTGTATCTCAAAAGCTCTCCCTTTGGCTGATGAATATTATACTGCTTTTTTTTTTGTTATCTTGCCCACATTAAGTAGGCTTTGGCTCTGGGTGCATTCATGAGCCCATGAATCTACTCAGTAGCTAAATATTTGGGGAAACCGCTGATGTCTGTTAACTGTGAAGGCAGCCAGGTGTTCAGGACACAGCCAGGTACTGACCTTAGAGCTGAGGGATGAACGGAAGCATGTGAGTAACCCCAGGGAAAGCAGAGGATCCTCCGTGGCACTCAGGTAATTTTCTCCTGCCAAGTGTAAAGTTTCTCTTCTGTGCTGAGCTGTGCGTGTATGCTTTATAGTATAAGCTCCCATGCATTTCCTGCCCACTGTTGTCTGGATCGGAGCTCTAATGTGTTGCTACAAGCACTAGGATTCATTTCTTGAAATAAATCTGGCATATAGGCCTGAATGGTTTATAACCTTACTTCCCTCTATGTTCCAACAACATTAATTCTGTTGTAATGACTCCTATAAATATATCATTTGAATAGTAATGTTTTATCAGTTTTATTTTCACCTATTTTCCAGAATAATCCATTCTCTTATCTCACTTTTACTTTTCAGCCTTTGAATATTTCTAAGCTGTAGTATTTGTGCATAATGAAAAATCTTATTGCCACAGGAAAAGCAGTTTCTGTCTTAAAAAAGAATGTATTCATAATTAAAACTCTCACGTTAGTGGCAGTTTTCAAATCTGACATGACATTTTTATAATCCAGTTAATATCTCAAAAGGTTTTTCTGCATTGCAGCCTGGGAATTATGCAGATTAAGGCAAGAAAAAAATCTTTGCCTCAATGTTGTTTAATCATAAAGCTATGACTGAAGAATTATTATTGTTTTTATTACAGGAAAACTACATTACAGGTTTTTTTGCCAAGAGCAGGTGATAGCTTAGTACATTATGCACTGTAAGAATTCTCCCTATAGTACAGCTTGCTTTCACGGACAGAAAGATATAATAATAGATTCGCTGCCACTGCAAATATACCTGGCCTTAGTCCAAAGCTACTGTTCATTTTAATAGAAAGATTCCATAATGGTCCTGGGAACAGGCTCTTTATAGATATAATTGACTGCCTTACTCTCCTCACTTTTTTTTTTCATGCCACTTGACATCTTATGCTGCAAGATCCTGTGTGTACAGACAGGTTTTCACACCACACATTCAGCCTTGGCTGGAAGACCTAGATGTTGCTGTAGACTAGATAGCAAAGACACAGTTGTTGCTTTAGAACGACTAAAGCTTTCATTCTGTGTCTCTCTGGTTCATTACTGAATTCTCATTCCTATAGTGAGTTGAGATTCGCTGGGTACCCTCAGTGCAGGGGCAGATATGAAGTGCATCACTGAACTAATCCATACATCTCATTTATTTGCTTTGGCAGAGCAAATGGGCGGGTCGGAATGGCCACAGAGGTGTACTTAGAATAAAATTATACAGCTGAATGACATAAAGGTCTGGTAGCTCAAACATCCACTCAAACATCTATGCATCTCCGTCACACCATCATATCAGGGAAGGAGAGAAGTACTGAGACTTGGCTGCTCACTCAAACACCACTGTGATGGAACTGAGATTGTCCATAGAAAACGACTGAACTCTGGGCTCAAGACTGGGCTGTAGTGAACTCCTGCTTGATCTAAGTAGGTTGCCTAGCTCCATTTGGCATCTTCCCGTAAAAACAACTTGCATAACTCAAAACCAAAGGGAAGTTTGTCTGAGTCATTTCTGCACAGTAAGGGTTTCCCTCGTGGCTTCAGGAGTGAGGACAGTTCTCCTGAGTTCACATGCATCAGTGTTTGCTGGTTGCAGGACTGAGCTTGTGAGCCTTGTGCAGACTGTGCACAGTGCTCAGAGTAAAGCATTTTCATAATGCACATCTGAATATTTGACTAACTCCTCTTTCCATCTCTGTAAAACCAGAGCTACAAACCTCCCCTGTTCCTTATACACGTACAAATTGGGAAGCTGTAACTGTAATCATTGCTGATGGCAAGGTCAATCTTGCACGTATACTATGTAGAATACAATGTGTGTTCATACTACTGTAATCTGGAACAACCCTTAAATATAAAAGTGCTATACATCCACTACCTGCATATAGTCTGAAAGTGTCTGGCAACGGGAGTCCATATACATACCCAAATAATTCTTATATAGCTCAGAAATGCCTTTAGCATAATTTATGAAGGTTGCTTAGCTGATATTTACAGCAGCTGCAGTAAATCCAAGATGCTGCTTCAAACACAACTCACAGTGTTTCCCTAAGATGTAACCTAATACTGTCAAGAAGTGTCAGCCTTAAACAAATAACACAACACTGTACTAAATAAAGATCACGACAGTGTAATGCTGGCCTTCAAACTTGAGATGTTTAGGCACAACTGAATTGTTTTTTCTTTTTTTAAAAGAAAAAGGTCAGAGAGAAAAGCAGTATTACAGAGGTCAGCTGGTGCACAGCTCAATCATATTTTGCTATTTTGTAAAAATTCTATATAGAATGCACATGATGAGAATTTGCCTTGTCCCTCCAACAAGGGGTTAGGAAGGGTGATCCACCCCCTGTGTTTTACTGAAATAGCTGCTAGTTATTTTACTGATGTGGAAAATAGTTAAAGTAAAATTGCAAAGTAACACTGGGTCAGTTTAATGATAAAACCCACAGTCACTGCGTTGTCTTTTACTGCATTTGTTCCATCCTCCTGAGGGTGACCATGTATCCTGTTTTTCTGTATATCCATCTTCCATGCTTTATTTTCACACACTACGACTGTCACAGTGGCAGTAAAAATCCCAAACAGCCCTGTTCTCCCCTGACTCCCCTACAGCTCATTTCAAAACGGTCAAAAAGGGTTAAGGCAAAAGCAGGCAGAGAAGTGAAGTGACAAGGCCCATGTCACACAGCGGCTTAGTACCAGGTTCAGAAATAGAACCCAGGTCTCCCGAGTCACAGGCTCTTAGATAACGCTGTCATCAGAAATAAAGACCAGTTGTAGGTTAACTGGTTGACGAGCACACACTGGTTTGCTGGAGGGACAAGTGACAGGCCTAAGCTTTCTCATCTTGTCATGCTTGCTCCTCGTCCAAGGGAGAGATGTGTTAAGGGAGGAGATGTCTTCAGAGATCTATTCTGCAGAAGGAGGGAAAGGGGTCACCAGTCCCTTGAGGAATGTGAACTTGGAAAAGACAGAGAAAATTCCTAATGAGAGGATTTGATAACTATTTTCCAGTCGGAAAATTAAATAAATTAGGGAAAGAAAAAAAAAAAAGGACTGAATGTAATCCTTTCATTCTAGATTACTAGTAATAATGGCATTGTCTTCCTAAAGCTGAAATGTTCCGTTTATCAATTCTTGGTGAAGCTGTAACAAAGGACAACCCATGGAACTCAAAGTCATAGCACAGATAATCTTTCCTGGTTCTCTCTCATGTTCATGGGGAAGGATCCTATACCTCATTTAGTTTTTCAGGCCTTATTTGCATAATCATATCTCTACAGTCATTTTACTTGTCCGCATCCTTCTGACACACAGCAGGCTGTCACACCACGTGTAAAAGGATCCACACTTGGAGAGGTTCCCTGGCTTAGCATTCAGCACACTGCCCTGTGTACCCACTTCACACCCAGAAACAATCTGCTATCAGTTTAGTGGTATCATTTGGTCTTCTTTCCTGGTTTGGGTGAAAATTCAACAGCAAATAAGGTAGGCTAAGTGTATGTATCAGTATGGAGGGTCCTCTCAGGATGTTTTAGAGCAATAGGAACTGGAGCGTTCATTCAGAACCGTGTCCTGATGCATGCTCACCCATGTTTATATACAGATAAGCCTGCAGTGAAGTGAACCCCACTGGTATCCTTGGCTTCCCAGAAGCCGTGTTGATCAGACCACAGATCTCAGGAGGTCAGTCCTAAAACTTAATTTTGTGTGCTCTGATTTGAATATTGGAAACAAGCTTCCTCAGAGATATCCATCAGGGTCTCCGAGGTGAAGCAAGTGAAAGACACAAAAATTGGAGATTTTATCATCTGTTCTTCTATACCAGTGCCCCTAAGAATAGGGTATTTTATAAACAGTTTTCACTTCAGAAATTAAGCAAGAGGTCTTATCAGCAGTCAAATGTTTCAGCAGCTTGTTTGATTTCCTTAAAAGAGTTCAAATGCTCTCATGTCATTGCTTTTGTCAGGCAATCTTGAATTATACCC
>PPHD01030306.1:0-10366 GCA_002909625.1 Bambusicola thoracicus | reverse complement strand
TGGTTTTGGGCAACATGAGAAATGTGCATCTTGTGCAGCAGGACCTAATATGTTAATAAAATAAATGGGTTCAAAAGTAGAGCAGGACTCATGACACCTGGCAAATTACAGGCAATGTGTCTACACAGTGAAATAGTGAAGAGATACCTAAACTAGCACAAATCTGCAATGGTATGTCAAAACCTTGTAACTGAATTCCTTGCAGAATTTAAAAGAGTGGATCTGGACACTCATTCAGTATCATGTCTGCAGTAGGATGTATTAAACTGTGTATAGAGCTGCAGTAGAACGATTCACTACCTCAGATCCCCATTAGCTCAAGCCTCCTCGTTTCATGTGTAGACGCGGGTTTGGTGATTAAACAACAATCAATTTAGACTTACCTTCAGATACACAGCTCTTGTGTCTTTTATGAAACTGAGGGAAGAATAGTAAAACAAACTAACTGAGGGGGAAGAAGATTGCTTAGATAAATAATTATGGCAACATTCACCTTCTACAGCTAGGTCACTCGTTCAGAACCATTCAAATCACTTGTGACTGAAAATCATTGCTAGTTGACTCCCCTCAATGAGCTTGTGCTTCAGGTCAGAGTAATAATTACTGCAGGACTCAAGTTTCCATTAGTAGTTCTGTTAGTAAAGAGAGAGAAAAAAGAAGAAAACTTGTTCCTGTTAGTGCTGCTTCCCAGTCAAGGACAAGAAAAGGAAATAGTCAAAAGGACCACGTACTGCTGAGGACTGTGTTAGCTGCCAAAACACAGTGCCATTTGAGATAGTGAAGGATATGACACCTAGCCTGCAGCTGCACCTCCAAAAGGACACAGGTCTACCTGTCACATCTTCCAGCACCACGTAGGACTGACAAATCTCCTACATCATCTTGGCTCTAGCACTAGATGTCTAACTTTGGACAGCTGGGGGAAACCCTTTCCCTTCCAGCCTGCCTCTGATGAGTCCAAAGAGAAACTCCAGTCTCAGAAGTAGTGGAGTTATTAGTAATCTTACTAATTAAAGACTTCCACTGTCCCTATTTCATCTTTGTTACTTCAAACAACAAAGTAAATTCACAAATATCTGCAAATGTAAGAAAATTTGTGTGCATAAGTGGTGAAGTCAGAGCAGAGATCCACTTCTAGACCAATTTCTCTGGAGATTTCTTATAGCCTGAATTATGCCGCACTGTTCATCACCGACAGTTTGTCTTCATGTTGGTGTAGGTGCTTCTTTCCTATAGAGAAGTTTAAAAAATTTATTACCATGGAAATAGACTGAAGAAGCTGAGCTGAGGAGCTGCCCTAGGAATTGCCGTCAGGCTAACATGGAGATTTACTACAGCTCTACATGGCTGGACTTGCAGGTGGTTTTCTAGTACACAAACTATAGCATAACATGACTGAGCTAGGATGTCAAACCCACTGCTCTGCCAGGTCAGTGACAGATACACATGAGGCCAGGTGAAAAAGTACAGATTAGCAAGAAAATTACTTTCATCAGGTGAAAGGAAAAGCATGGTGTAAAACACAACCTTTAAGAGAAAACACTTTTCTCCCATTTTCTGAAGAAGTATTGTGAAAATGCCAAATACTAATGGGCATAAATCCAGAGAACTGTGAGGGAAGAGCGGTGTTTTAAAAAGGATGACAAATGCATGAATACTGTGTAAAAGATTTATTACAGAGCCTCTGTCTTCCCAACATTTTCTGATTGATAGATTTAAAAAATATGCTTGCTTATATGACTGTGTTCTTAATCCTAAAATATCCTCACAATAACTTGTATTCCTAATTGCATGGACTTAATGATATTTAAAAACATAGCTGATATTTTCAACTGGGTCTTTTAACTTTGTAACAGTTTTCCTAATAGTAGCTAGTTTAATTTGTCTGTCTCTTTCAAAATACATCTCTCTTAAATATTTATCTCTCTTTAAGTGGAGTCTCTTAATTCAGCATGAACTCTTGATTTCAGGAGAAGCTTCTTACACTACATAAAGCATATGGTCTCACTTCAGCAATATACATAAAATTAGTGAAAGCAAAATACTACCTAATCACTTACGAAGCATGTGGTTGTAAGCAATCTTTGCTCAGAACCATCCCGGGGCTAATCTAGCATGACAAATCCAATACTTTTTTTCTCACCCCACTCTTCTCTTTGTAGGTCACATGGCAACAAAAGGCAGAGTCTCAAGACAAAGTTCATTCTCTCTGCCTCACTCTGTCCCTCACTCATATTTCATTCAAGGATGTCTCTTCTTTCAAGATAACAATTGCCTTCAGAGACTGGGAAATATATTTTCAGACTTTATATTGCCTTTTGGAATTACAGAAACATATAAATCTCACCATGCTGGTGGAAGCAGAAACTTCAAAGCAATATAATCACAGTATTGGAAACCTGAGCTAATTCTTGACTGCAGGAAAGACTGTTTCTATATGAGATGGAAGAAAATGTCTGTGGGAGCATCTAAGTCTACTGCTTGGTCCACTGTGAGGAAAGGGAGCACATTTGCTAGCTGAAGCACCGAGCTCATGTCCACCCATTCTCAAGTTCCTTGTGCCTCACACCAGGGCAGAAAATACATAACCTCAGTTTCACACTCTGAAAATACCACCCTGAGGATACTGTTAATTCTGCCATCAAGTTACTTCAGTACTTTTGGACTGGAAATAGGATAGAAAACTGTCCTTGTGTTTTATGGTCATGGGAAAGTCATACTAAATCCACAAGAGAGCACTATATGTGGAGAAAGAAGCCGCCTGCACCAAGAGATGGCTTAGTGAGCAGTGGTAGCATGGCATGGGCAAGATCCTCACACTCTTCCCTAACAGCAAGAGCACGGAGAAGGCAACTGCTCTGAGAGAAGAATGCAGAGTTTGGCCCTAGGATTTTCCCTTAACCGCCTTTTCTGAACAGGAATTTTGGAGAGGTGCGGCATATGGACCTAACTTCACAGACTTAAGGCCCTCAGGCCACCATTTTTGCATACCATTTTAAAAGGACATGCAACTCAAGTAGATTAAGCTATGATTCACCATCAACATATGCTGGCATGAAATAGGTTGTCAAGGGTTTCAGGCTGGGAAGCAGCCTTAAAGACAACTTTTAAATATAGATACTACCACAACTTCTACAGCCTTAGAATTATAACTCCTATTTAATGTAACTCCACAACAGTCTATAGAGAGTGTAAAACTATAAAAGGAAGACTCAAAATAACCTTTGACATTCTTGACATAGTGTGAAACTGATATGCAAAAATCAAAGTAAAGATGAGTCTTGATGTGAACAGTTTTGAAAGAAAAGCATTTTTCCACATACACATATTTACTAACATTTTTCACAAGATTTTCCAAGTAAAAAGAATCCAAATATTGTGTTGGTGGGGAAACTAAAATAATGGTGTAATCTTCTGAGAAAGTGTGAAACACAGAATTAACACTGTTGAATTGAATTTAATAACAATGTGCATCATCAGACCTACTCTTAAATCAATACTTAATTTTCTCAACCATCCTACAGATTAGTTATAGCCATTATATTTTCAGATAATGCCACCCACCCCGTGGAAAGTCATCTTACTTAAGGAATGTTTCAATGGATCTTTTAGTGGACAGATATCAAAACATTTTCAGGAGTGTATAACCTCAGCCTCCATACTTGTTTGCTTTTCTTTTTAAAATATATTGTGGAGACACACTTTGTGTCCTGTAAAACAGATGTTTCTACCATTTAAGTTCAATGATACCTATGAATTATTACACCTATTATTTCTAAACCAAGGCTAAACATAACCCACTTCCAGAAGGCAACAAAAATAATAACCAATAATGTGATTGCACAAAAATAAGCTACTACAGCCTCTGCTTTCCCGGAAAGCTAATTTTAAATCCAGTTTTTACTTGGAGTATCTCACAATCACATGTAAAATTAAGAAATTGGATTCACCTTAACATGCACTTTCACATTTGCCTTAAAAAAATAGTTGGTGAAAGGGCTTTGTTGCAGCAGCAGAGCTGCCACTCCTTGCAAGATGTGCTCCTGTCAGTCACTCAGGTACCAGGGTATCAAAAGATCATCTCAAGTGAGGGAGTGTCAGCAGATTTGCACACAAGTTGATCTGGGACCCACCAATTAAGTGCATCGAATACATAAAGTCCCTGAGCAATGGAGCGTGGCAACTTGATGCTACAGCTCAACCCTTCTTCAACACTAGGACGGAATGTATCCATTCAGTTGCGTTATACACAGGTGTACACCAAAGATTTTCTTCAGGCTTTGGCCCAGTGCAGAAGCATTCCCTGCCTGCCTGCGTGTCTAGGAGAATTTTGATAGTACAAACTTGACAATGCTGAATACACACAGATGAATGGATGTGTGGCCACAAAGAGCCCTGCAGTATCTGTAATTAAGCAACTTGGTTCTGGGAGTGGAATTTCCACAGTCCTTTCTGAATCTGAGCAAAAATGTTATTTCTTGAAAGACTCATAAGAGATTTACTAAGTTATTCCAGCAGCGGCAAACACAACAAAACACTTTTGTAGACAGATGCTTGGTGATTCAGGTGGAAACTGTCAGAGACCTACTACTTCAACTGGACTGCCACAAGTCCATGGGGGCTGGAAGGGATCCACCCAATGATGCTGAGGGAGCTGGCAGAAGTGATTGCCAAGCCACTTTCCATCATCTGTCAGCATTCCTGGTCAACTGGAGAGGTCCGAGAGGATTGGAGACTTGCCAGCATGACTCCCATCTACAAGAAGGTTTGTAAAGAAGATCCAGGGAAACTACAGGCCTGTCAGCCTGACCTTGGTGCCAGGAAAGGTTATGGAGTAGATCATCTTGAGGGAGATCACATGGCATGTGAAGGACAACCAGGGGGATCAGGCCTAGCCAGCATGGATTCATGAAAGGAGGTCCTGCTTGACCAACATGATCTCCTTCTATGATCAAGTGACCCACCTGGTAGATGAGGGAAAGGCTGTTAATGTGATCTACCTAGGCTTTAGTGAAGCCTGTGGCACTGTCTCCCACAGTATTCTTCTGGGAAAGCTGACAGCCCATGGCTTGCACCGGTACACACCTTGCTGGATGGCTGGTCTCAGAGTATAGTGGTAAATGAAGTTGCATCTAGCTGACGACCAGTCATGAGTGGTGCTCCCAAGGGGTCTGTACTGGGGCCTGTCCTCTTCAGTATCTTTACTGATGACCTGGATGAGGGCATTGAGTGCACCCTCAGTAAGTCTGCAGATGACACCAAGCTGGGGGGAGGTGTCGATCTGCCTTGGGGTAGGAAGGCCCTACAGAGGAATCTGGACAGTCTGGGTAGCTGGGCTGAGGCCAGTGGGATGAAGTTCAACAAGACCAAGTGCTGGGTCCAGCAGTTTGACCACGGCAACCTCAGGCAGCATTACAGACTTGGGGCAGAGTGGCTAGATGACTATGTAGAGGAAATGGACCTGGGGGTATTGATTGACGCTCAACTGAACATGAGCCAGCAGTGTGACAAGGTGGACAAGGTGGCCAATGGAATCCTAGCTTGTATCAGAAATAGTGTTGCCAGCAGGAGCAGGGAAGTGATTATTCCCCTGTACTTCGCACCGGTGAGACCACACCTTGAGTACTATGTTCAGTTTGGGGCTCTTCATTCTGAGAAAGACATTGAGGCCCCTGGAACATGTTCAGAGAAGGGCAGTGAAGCTGGTGAAGGGTCTGGAGTGCAAGTCTTACGAGGAGTAGTTGAGGGATTTGGGAATATTTAGTCTGGAGAAGAAGAGGCTCAGGGGAGACCTTATCACTCTCCACAACAACTTGAAGGAAGGCTGTGGTGAGATGGAGGTTGACCTCTTCTCCCGTTTAACTAGAGATAGGACAAGAGGGAATGACCTCACGTTGCACCAGGGGAGATTCAGGTGAAATTCAGGTTGGACATTAGGAAATAGTTCTTCTCCAAGAGAGTTGTCAAGTGTGGTAACAGGGTGCTTAGGGAGATGGTGGAGTCACTGTCCTTGGAGGTGCTCAAGAAACATTCAGATGCTGTACTTGAGGGACGTGGTTTAGTGAGGAAATATTGGTGGTAGGTGGAAGGTTGAACTGGATGATCATGGAGGTCATTTCCAACCTTGGTGGTTCTGTGATTCTATGGTTCTATGGCTCTGTGGTTCTATGACTCTGTAAGGAGCAACAAAGTTACATAGTAAATAACACTGCAAACTGATGGAAATAGAAATGGAGATTTTGTTTATGTCCTGGCAGAAGATAAATTCTGTAGTTTTGTCAGTAGGCTGGTAGTAACCAGCCAGCAGCAAACTCTCATGAAGATATTTCAGAAATCATGTAATAGAAAAATCCTTTTTGTATTGTATCCAATTTCTAGCAAGGAATAATTTATGGACCACCCAATAGAGATGTTTTAAGTCTGAACTTAATATCTGTTAAAAGATAAACTTATTTCATCTACCCAAAAATCAGGGATGTATCAAAATGTTACAAAGATCTTTGCTGGAGCTGAATAGAGATTACAAAGTTCCTACCCATATATCCATAAGTTTTAGACAAGCAGCTTTGTCATTCCTTTGCATAAGCTATAAAATTACCCTAAAAAAGTAATCCAAGTTTTCAACATAAAAAGATTTTTGTCCTCCACTCACTTGTCTAGAAAAGAGGAAAGAAATAACAAAAGAACAGATGGTAGAAAAGATACATCAACATGTTGTATGCAACAGTGAAAACTGGAATATCGTAGGGGAAAAAAAATGCTTTATTTGCTTTAAAATGATACACAAAGGAGATCTTCAGCTAAATGCACGTGACAACATGAGCTTCCAGACACAAGAAATAAGGCAGTATTATTCTGGGTGTCTTTTTACTATTGAAAATAGCCGAAATAACCCTGGTGTGACAAGACAAGTGTCCTTGTCTAGAAATGCAGCACTGAACTGGAAAAAGCATAGCTTTTATCTACTCTTGATGGAGCACTAATATTGCTGCCTTTGGATTGACAAAAGTTGTGAATATCTCCAAATAAAAGTCCTGAAAAGACTTAACCTAAACAGCAACAATCTCTGTAAAACCTGCAAGTATTTTTTTGTCCTCAGGGCTGCTTAAAAAGACATGACACTTCTGCCACTGGCCTGGACATATCTGTAATATTGGACTTTGTAATTGCAGAGCAGCTGTGGCAGATAGCATATCTAAAAGTAAGATAGTATGTCTGAACTCAACTGTAGCCTTTGACTACAAGAAGTGATTTAAATTACTCATGCTACATTTACTTTTTAAATACAATATTTAACAAGCAATCTTCAAGTAACCCTGTGAGTAGCTGGTGATATTGTCATAAAAAAATTCAGGAGCAGTGTTAGAGCCTCAGGAGGCAGATTTCAGTCCTGAAAATAATTATGGAGGACACGCATTAAACTGCATGGAAAATTCTTGAAGACTGAGACAAAGGATATCATGTGTAAATGTTCACACTCAGGTAGGTCTGGGCTGGGGAATGTTCCTCTTTCGTATGCCTGGGAGGTTGCCTCCAAAGACACCTTAATGACGGTGCTGCAGCAGGGCAGCCTTGGTGGAATATAGTCTTCCTTTGCTGTATTTAAACATGGCAGCTAAGGGATTTTTCTTAAGTGTTCATTGTTTGTTCAACCAAAGCACTATTTACAGAATTTATTGGAGTTTTGGCACCTTTAAGAATTCAAATAGTAATTGCTTTTTTCCCAGCTATACTGTGCTGCCTCATATGTAAGGTACAGCTTTGATCTCAAATATTTTAAAGAAACTTAAAACCGTAAAGACTGTTCTTATGTGTAAAGTTCTTAAGAATACTGTTCTTAAGGGTCAAGATGCAGTGTGAATTATATTTGAATAAAAGGGAGATAACGATAGTGATAGATTTCTAGTAGGCTTTGCAGCATTTCCCACTGACATTTGGAAAGAAATCAGTGTGCAGTGCCTGACCTTGACTCAAGAATAAATGAGATTGCATCCGGTTCTGCAGAGAAAAAATGACTTTTTAATATGATTTAATTGTATTTGCATTTGTATGTATTTTCTCTTTTACTTGTTGTTTTTACATTTTTAAGACTGAAAGCAAATATATCTGCAGAGAAGCGATTTTAAGGCACACAGTACTTACAACACTAAACTGTTACAAGTCAACATTCTTCCTAGATAATGAGCACTACATGTAGATTCATTATTTGAAAACATATTGCAAATTACTTGAATAAAGAATAACCAAAATTCATCTGTTCTGCAGCAGGTATGAGTGGAAAAATGCAGTCTTCATGAACATATGACCTCAGCACCATTGAAAGATATAAAAAAGATGGGGGAAATTACTACCCTTTAACACCTGCATTAAATAATGAGATAGGCAAACTTAGGAGATAAACCAGAAAAATCCGTGTGTCCACTTTGCTTAATTCATACAGTACACTGCCTAAGCCCAAAAAACTTGAGAATATGCCAATCCAAACACAAAAGTACCTGAATGTTTTTCAGAGAAATAGTGCCAGCACAAACCACAGTCTTTTATTTTGACATTTTGATGAGAATAAAATATTTCATATCTTCAAAAACAGACACAGGATTCTCTCATTTAAATAGTTGAACACAGCGTACACAAACACCTGGACATTTTCATAATCATATTAATCATGCTGACTTACCTTGTGGCTTTTGGTTTTAGTTCAACACATTCCTGGCAGTTTTTCTGTAGTGGAAATTAACAACTCAAGAGCCACGTTATAATGAGAACTCGTAGGCATCTTCTGTTTATAAGGCAATATGCATTACTTGGACTAATAGAATTCGTGGCTGATGACCAAAGACTTTATTAGACCAGAATACAATTATTATCAGGTTATTACACCCAGTGTTTAATTAAATACTGAAATCTTAAAATAGAGAAATAGGAAGAAAATAGCTTTTCTCCTACACCCTCTTCCAGCCACGTCCTTTCATCTCTTGCTGTGCTTTATCCTTGGTACATCATGCCCATTTAACATTGTCTTCTCTTCATTTGTGTGCAGTTTCCTTTCTTTTCCACAAACTTTGGTGACAACTGAAATAGGAGTTAAGATTTTAACTTTTACAGTGAGAAACACTTTGAAAACTCAGAACATGTTAGTTTTACTAGAACACATAGTTACTAATACAAAATTGTTGTAGAGTTACTTCCATATTAACAGTAAAATTACAGTAGAAGAATAATTATGTGATTAGGAGAACTCAGGCATGGAGAGTGGTAGGTCACAGACTCACGGAATCATAGAATGGCCTGGGTTGGAAGGGACCTCAAGGATCATGAATCTCCAAACCCCCTGCCAGGCAGGGTCACCAACCTCCCCATTTACTAGACCAGATTGCTCAGGGCCCCATCTAACCTGGCCTTGAACATCTCCAGGGACGGGACATCCACAACCTCTCTGGGCAGCCCGTTTCAGCACCTTACCACTCTTCTTGTAAAGAACTTTCCCCTAACATCCAACCTAAATCTTCCCTCTTTCAACTTAAAACCATTCCCCCTTGTCCTGCTGTTATCTACCCTTTCAGAGAGTTTACTCCCTTCCTGTTTATAGGCTCCCTTCAGGTACTGAAAGGCTGCAATGAGGTCACCCCGCAGTCTTCTCTTCTCCAGACTGAATAAGCCCAGATCCCTCAGCCTGTCTTCATAGGGGAGGTGCTCCAGCCCCTTGATCATCTTCGTGGCCCTCCTCTGGACCCTCTCCAATAGCTCTCTGTCTTTCTTGTACTGGGGGCTCCATGCCTGGACACAGTACTCCAGATGGGGCCTCACAAGAGCAGAGTAGAGAGGGACAATCACCTCCCTGTCCCTGCTGGCCACCTCTCTCGTGATGGAGCCCAGGATACCATTTGCTTTCCGAGCTGCAAGAGCACACTGCTGGCTCATGTTAAGTTTGTCATCCATCAGTACCCCCAGGTCCTCCTCTGCAGAGCTGCTCTCAAGGACTGCTCCTTCCAATCTGTAAAGATGCCTGGGATTCCTCCGGCACTTTTTTTTTTTTCACAAAACCTTGCTCTTTGCCGTGTTGAACCTCATTAGGTTCACTCGGGCCCGCCTTTCAAGTTTGCTGAGGTCTCTCTGAATGGCATCCCTTCCTTCCTCTGTGTCAACCACACCACTCAGCTTGGTGTCATCAGCAAACTTGCTGAGGGTGCACTTGATTTTGTCGTCGATATCATTGATAAAGATGTTAAAGAGCACCGGTCCCAAGACAGACCCCTGGGGGATGCCACTCGTTACTGGCCTCCACCTGGACATAGAACCATTGATCATCACCCTCTGTCTGTGGCCTTTCAACCAATTTCTTATCCAGTGAGTGGTCCACCCATCA
>PPHD01030305.1:0-10366 GCA_002909625.1 Bambusicola thoracicus | reverse complement strand
CTGACCCACTTGGAAGTAGCACAGGGTCTTTATTGTGCTCTGAGACTAGACTAGTATCTATATATATTTTTAATAGAAGGAAATAAAAGTCTTTCAAATGAATCTACGTATTATATGAGGATTTTATTGTCAGAGTTCTGGATCTATCCTTTGCAACATTCAGAAAGGAACAATCTATGTTCTTCTGAATGAAAATTCCAAGTAGGCAATGTGGATTAATAGTGGGAAATGAAACAGTGTCAAGGAAGTTTTTAATGTATCACTTCCAGTGCTATGAAAGGTAAATGACACTGATTTGCATTACAGGCTGTGACCTGTATTTTCTGTATTCAGATTCAATGACGTGCTGCCACTTGGTGACATAACATCAGACCAAAAGTACTGCATTGTCTTTATGCTTTCATCAGGCTGTTTCTTCATTTTCTAACTTCTCAGAAAAGCTGATCATACTGCATGAGATCAAAGATTGCTCTAATCAGTGTTACATCTCTGACAATGGTCAGAAATAAGTGTTTAAAGGAGAAAATAAGAGCAAGGCAAGTTTACAGTGATACTTTCCACCATTACAGCTTCCCAAATTTGAGCAATCAGCAAGTTAGCAGCTTCCTGAGGAAAAACATTAGCTGTCTGGTTAATAAGTATTATGGTTTATGTTTAATTGTTTTCTCAAGTCGTCCGAACATCTGGCTTCTACAGTAGCTAGAAACAATGATTTCCACAGTTTATTGCAGTGTTATTCCTTTGCTACCCTTAATACTGTTGCTGGGTAATTTTCTTTGTGACTTTTTTTTTTTCATATGCACTATAGAACAGAATATTTCCTTTTCCACTTTCTCATTACCACGTGCAATATTCTTTTCCTCTGTCAATTTTTAAGAAATCTTATTCTGCTTAATCACTACTTGAATGGATCTCACTTTCAGCAATCAATGTATTTTTGTTACTCAATTAATCATATCAGAAAAGAAATATTGTCTTTTCTATGTATGCCTCTTTCTAAATCAATGAACATGGTGACTGGTACAAGTTCAGTCCTATAACTACTTATTCTTTTAGTTTCATCAATGGATTTCATTTGCCAACAACAACAAAAAGTCCTATTAGCAGTTGCCTTTCCTATAGAATCATCAAAACTACAGCCCTTAGTGGTCATCTCCATCTCCTCAAGTATTGAATACTGCATTTTGTATTCAACTGTTATTGTTAGTTACATGTTTCACTAAGTCTTACCTTGCTTGGCTGTGCATCAAAGAACACTATAATTATTACTCATTATCCAATTTCCTATTAGATAGTTGCTGGCTCAGATATTTATTCTCCTAAATATTGTCAACTAAGAAGTCAATCTGAAAAAAGAACAAAACAACACAATAAAAGAAGAAAAAGAAGATGGGAAAAAAACCCAACAATAACAAAACAAACAAACAAACAAACAAACCCAGACTGACATAAAGGAGAGGAAATTATAAAAATCCTAAATAGAGATCAACTTTGTACTGCAGAATTTATCTCCGCCTGAATATCAGATAAGACTTTTAAACCCATATTATTGTAGTAGTCAAGTCATCTTGCATTTTATGAGTCAAATCTATTTTCAATTATTATGCCTGAATACCAGAACTTATGATTAGTGACAAATATTTCTCTCTTCCCTTTGCCACTTGACAGCTTTTGAACCTTAGGTAATTATATTTCTCTCTACTCTTAAAATCTTTTTGTGTCTATGATTTAAAAGAAAGTAAGACATGTATGTACTTTGAAAGATGAGCCTATTATCTATAGAGGGGAGGATGTCATTTAAGGACTCTGCTACCTGCAAAGGGAAATGGGAAAGTATCAGTTCTGTGACCAGTCTTATGCAAACTTACTCACCTCCTGTGCAGCTGGCAGGGGCCTGAACTGGCCCAGCCTTGTGCCAATACAGACATGACCTGATTCATACCGAGGGACAGGAAACCCTTCAGCACAGAATCATAGAGTTATTGCATATCCTGATCTGGAAGGGACTCATAAGAATCACAGAATTAAAGAATTACCAAGGTTGGAAAAGACCTCCAAGATCATTCAGTCCAACCATCCACAGACCACCAGTATTTCCCCACTAATCCATGTTCTGTAGTAAAACACCTGCTCATCTAGTCCAACTTCTAGCTCCATACAGGATGACCCAGCATAGGAACCTTGCTTTTTCATTTGTTATAAGTAATATGAAAGCCGTCAGAGTAATACATATAGACAAATTATCATAAATTCTCACATTACTGTTATGTTTTTGATCACCAGAACAGAACAGGCACTTATTTTTCTGTGAAGTTGACTTGTGATGCAATGCTTAACATGCTTTGAGTGATGATCATGAACCCAGAGACCATAGCAGACTTGAAACCTTAGGACTATTCCAACAACACTTTTGAGGGAATACAGACATCTGTGCAATTCTTCCAGTTATTTTTAAAGACAAATAATCCATTTTTTTTTCAGGATCTCTGACTACAGGTCATAAAATACTTTTACTCTATATAGTATTAATTCTTACCTCTTCTAAAGAAAACTCAGACTACAGTTTTCAAATGTTCTTAAAGATATATAGTCTCATAAAACTGATCTTGATTACTTTCTTATATTGAGAAATAAAATAGTACACTGCATATTGGTTAACTATAATTAAGTATTCTCACATTTAGGACCTGTAAGCATCTAATTTAACATGGTTAAGGATCAAAGAGGCCTTCACTGTTTTCAGTATTCACTTCTTCTAAGTATACTTTCACTCACAGGTAGTCTTCCTACTAGTCTGTGTGATTAACATGATGTGGCCTAAATACAGTGACACATCATAGAGGGCTATGAAGATCTCATTGCAGGCATACTTGTTTCTAAGGCTTGGCATGTTTAGGTGTTTCTCTCTAGTTGCTTTTAAAAGGCTGTAAAATTAGCCATAAGAAGAAGCATTAATGTTAGAGAATTGAAGAAGAGTCTCATAGTGAATACAATAGCTAAATCCACATTGTTGTAAAATATGCCTGTCAGGATTGCGTTTGTTGTAGCAAAATTTTGGACCAACTACTCAAATAATTGTTCAGATACTGTTCAATGTTAGTAATGGAAACATTTAATTACTGAAACTGAATGTTTTGTTTTGAAAAATATAGTTATAATGAATGCCCATTTTTCATTTACTGCTATAGAACACCTTGTAAACAGGGCAGTTGTGTCTCAGTTTACTTTTAGTTGGTTCATGATTAGCTAAGATCTACAGCTAAAGATGTTGTGTTAGAGCAGATCTTAGGAAAGTGTTACCTGCAAAAAGCATTATTCCCTTCTTTTTCTTTCAAATTTCCAGTCTCTAAATGTTTACACCTCCTCAGACATCTCTTCCAGTTCCTTTGGTGGCTTTGTCTTCTGAATTTCATAACTACAGGAGCTCTAAGTGTAGATGATATCTCTTGGAAAGCACAGCTGAGATCTTAGTGTTTTCACTGCAAAGAGGATTATATGTAAAGTACTCCATGAGGATTTAGAATGGTTATAAACATCATAGTAAGTTGGTTGTAACCACTTACGGAAAACTCTGTCATCACCTAACCCCAGCTTCCAAATCCTTATCTGCAAACTGAACTGGACTCACAGAACTTCCTTCCCATGAATGTTTGTGAAAACATAAAATGAAAGTGCTGTATGTGAAGAAAGTGAAGGATGGTAAGCTGAGCACCTGTGTTAGTATCAGTTGCAGAACTCCTGGTACTGCTGCACTGACTGAAGTCCATACTAAATTAAGTACAAACTATATTGAGTCTTCAAAAGAATGTCCTGTCCTTCAGATTTTTTTGTTGTTGTTTTGTTTTCTTTCTGTAAATTTTCTTAATAATTCATTCAGCATCAAAATTATAAAAAATGAGCCTGGCTTCAGTATACCTACTCACATCTACAAATGCCTGAATGCCTAAAAGGAGTTGATTCCTAAACTTTTGTAAGAATACATGTATCATGTTTTACTTTTTAAAATTTTTATTCCCCTTGCTAGATAATAAGAATGAGCTAGATTAAGAGATATAGAATCTACACTGTATAAAGAGCTGGTATAACTGTGCCTGAAATTTTAAGTTATATTCTTGTTAAAGTTCACTGCATGTCTCTAATTTGTATGTATTCACAGTGAGAAAGTACAGAGCTTTTTAAAAGAATGTAGTATCATTAAATTTATCAGTGGTGTTGTCTCAAAAGTAATACTGTTGAATGTGCTAGTCAATCTATCATTCAGATAGCACGCAGCAGATTCTGAAGATCTTTGGAAAAGGGTGGTGAGAATGATAAAGACAATGAGACCGTCTTTGAAAAGAAAATGAAAAATGAGGATGGTTTACCACAGGAAGCAGATCAAAAAGGATATCAGTGAATATACGCCAAATATTGAGCAGCAAGAGGAAATCAGCCTGTGTATTTCTGATCTATTTAACTCATGGTGCAAAAAGAAGGAATAACAAAGCGAAATTAGTAGTGGGAAATATGACATAGATCCAGTAACTTTTCTTCCAACAAAGTTAAAATAGCCTGCAGAATTGATTAAGGCCAAACATTTAGCTATTTTACAAAAGCTCTCACCATTCACAAAAATAACAAGAATTTCCATGGTTTTCATTGTATATTTTAACAAAAACCTTGGCTTATCCTCAGTATTCAGGTTTTCAAATTTTCCTGTTTGAACTTAGGCAAAATTTCTGAAGTTTCCCATGGAAAATTAAGATACCTGGGGTCCTCTTGCTCGTGTGTTAATGCAATATAAAATCTATGCAATAAATGTGTTAAACTGTACCTTTAAACGAGCCAAATTTCTTGCCAACACAAAACCCTTCTAGTGTGAGTACACAAAGTATCCACAGATAAATTATACATCTACTACTGTCAGAAAATAACAGGAAAGACAGAGGATTACTGCTGAACTGACTGCATTTTTTCTAAGTTACATTCAGTACAAAATAAAATTATTTAAATGAAAAGAATAAAAGAAAATTACATCACTTCTTGAATATAGCATTGTAACCATCTCCTTGGAAAAGGATTTCCCATTGTGTTGAAGCATCAGTGCAAGAGCTGCGTTGATGCACAACTCAGGGCACAGAAACTACAGCTCAGATATGCAGATTTAGCCACAAAAAAAATGTATCTGCACAGTGTATGTAGTCAAGATAACTTCACAAACTTCTAGTGACACCGTAATTCACAAACTCTCCCTGTTCCTCTCTCCCACAGAGAAAATGTAAGAACAACATTAATAACCTAGAAACTGACTAAATTATTCTACAGTAATTCAAGGTATTTACAAAGAAGCAAGTTTCCTATTCTTATTCCCAAACTCATTAACAGAGCTTAATACTGTAGGTTGAGAGCACACTGGATAGCAAGTAATGCTCCAGAGAAGAGGACTGATGCTGCCTCTTGTGCATCGATGTCTCTTAGGCAACTAGTATTTAACTAATTATCCAAAAACTATGGCCTCCCTTTACTAAGGACAAGAGACAAGTTAGTCAGATCATATTTTTCCTCTCTGTGAGGAGAAACACACTTTCAAAGGAATATCTGAATATGTGATCTCTGTGAATAACGTTTTGGTTGGCATTCGTTCATAAGCAGCTAAGAAAAGAATAATGAAATTATTCTCATTTAAGCAATAATAATGAACTTGAATCCTTGAGGAAGTTTAACTCTGTATCCAAATTTACAATATTCACAAACTTACTTCTTTTTTCCCACTGAATTCTGTGTAGTTTCATTGTAAGACGAAGACTTATAAAACAACCGTGGAAAATACAATAAAACAAACAAACAAACAAATGGATTAACAAAATATCTAATACTCAAAACTGCCATATCGGTCAAAAATAATTTTATTTCTTGCATAAATTACTGTTTGAACAGACATCTGAAAAGTATATTACACATATAAAGTTGCAACCAGAAAGCTATGTGTAGCACCCTTCTTGCTGCTCACTTCTGCTAGTGTTCTACTAAAAACTCTTTGACTAGTCTTAGAAAAGTTCTGCAGTTTCAAGTGGAATTTGACTATAGATCAGCACAGTATTTACAGTCCACTTTTTTACTTGCTTGTCACTTCAAGAGTTTGTGCATGTGTTTAACCAATATGTAATGCAATGTATGCATCTATAAAATAAAACAAGGACAGGGTGTCATCTTTGGCCCTGTGTTAACATGATACAGGTTAGCTACATCACCATCACTTTGCTCTTGGCTTTGAGTTTCTTTGACTTACATCAATTCTGATACTGGCTAAATATACAGAGAAAGCTAAAAAAAAATCTGAGCTATATTTGAATATGATTTGGAGGCTAAAATAAGGCAGGAGACATTTCCAACAGGCAGTTTTCAGAGTGCTACCTATTTTCCAAGAAAAGAGTTTATCTGTGCCGATGTGAGTCATTTCAACTGGTGTCATCAAAGGAAGGCTCCTGGCTTGTTTTAAGTGCCCCAGATCTTTCTTGTCCTTGAAAATGCATGTGACATTTTTGTTTTTGTAGTCAGCAGGCATTAAAATGGTCACTGTCACCTGTTCTGAAATGCTTAACCATGAAAAACTTCTGGTAAAATTGTGTTCAGGATTTTGTGAAGAATTTTTAATCTAGATCAAGGGTCATCTGCACAGTTATCATAACACAAATAAAATCTCTGTTCTCTTTGAAGTTTTGGAACTACATCTATGCCCTTATTTTTCATTTGGCTACAGCTGGTACTGCCAGATGACCCAGTAATGCTCAGGTCTTGGATTGATGATGGTTGTAGAATGTCCCATGTCTTGCAGATATATCTGAAAGAGAATGAAGGGAATAATTGGTTACCTATTCCAGAGAATTCAGCTGCAAGTCCTTCAGTCCATGGCATGGGCTGCTGTTTTATGCAGTTTTTTTCTTGCTGGAACACAGTTTATTTACTTAGTTAAGATGGATTTTCCTTGGAAGAGAAGCATCTCTGATGTTTTCTGACAAGTGCTATATGCATTATGGTTGGACTGAGATTTTAGTTAAATTAAATTAGGCAGTGCAAGTAATAAATCATAGCAGTTATAAATCAATAAAAGCCCATGAAAGTTAGCACAAACTGCCTTGTTCTTATTCCAAAAGGCTGAATTTATAAGAAAACCACGGTAGACTAGAAAAGATAAGAATACACAGCTAAAAAAATGGCCATCCTTGAAGAGGTAACTGTGGGAACAGACATGAAAGAAAAATGTGGGAGGGCATAGAGAAAATCGAAGAGATGTTCAAACTTTTCAAATGACCCAGAGAAAATCGTTCACACAGTTGGAAATCAAATTCATGACTCCTGATCCCTAATCTTGCATCTTTGACATCAGACACATACATGAGACTGTGATCAAGGTGGCCTCTTAAGCCACAAGGTTTCCACAAGGCTTCCACAAGCCTCAGCATTTCAACATATTCTTTATATCTAACATTACAATCTTCCCTAGGAGCAGTGGATCAGAGCAGAGCTGTGACTGTGTGCTCTGTAGTTTTGACTGCTAGTCAAAGCCTCCATTCCCTGTGTTGGGTACCTGCTGAGAGTGACATCACTGGGAGGTTGCTAAAAAGGTTTGAGCAAACACTGCTCTTCATGTGCACCTGTGAAGGCTTCTCATAGACTCGCTTTGGCTCCCTGGAACATAGAGGAGTCCCTTAGCAATGCCTAAGTCAGGTTTTCACAGGGATGATATTTAAATGTTACACGTCCTAAGCACTGGTACAGAAACCCACTGTGTTTCAAGGCAGGCAGCCAACTGCCATTGCCAACAACTCACAGCCCCACATGGGAGCTTTCATCTGAATAAAGGAGTGGTATTTATCATGAAAGTGAGCCTATGTCTATACTAATAAATTAGTATTCTCAACACAGTTCTCCAGCAGTTGCATCCATGCTATTTAACTCCTACACTCTTCTAATGAAGGCACCCATGTCCAAACTGTTCATTA
This sequence comes from Bambusicola thoracicus, assembly GCA_002909625.1. Lineage (NCBI taxonomy): Eukaryota > Metazoa > Chordata > Aves > Galliformes > Phasianidae > Bambusicola > Bambusicola thoracicus. The sequence continues at coordinate 2,384 of PPHD01030305.1, read as the reverse complement.
GTGCAAGTATTGGTATAGTCTGAACGCACACAGCTCCTGTCAGTATTCTCTTGAAGCAAGCTTGATGCCATTCTCAATGAAAGTCAAAGAATTAGATAAATTAGCTGGCACACTTCTGCATAAATATTTCAAGTTCATTGATAATACTCACTAATTATTTGCATTTGACTGGAGAAAGGCATGTGGCACAACATCATATGAATGTTTCCTTGGATGCCTGAGCATGACTAGATGGATTAACTACTGGAAAAAAAATAATACAAAAATAAAAAATTCTATTATGGAGTCATCCAGCAATTCATGGAGCAAGAGATAGATCAGGGCCATTTAACATTGTTCCACTTGATCACAGCTTCAAGGCCTATTCAAAGTCAGAAGCCAGAATTGCACAAGTGTGCCAGAGGGTCAAGTTAAGTACAAGGAATTGCCTTTTCTTCCAGCAGTACCCATAAAGTACTTCTTAAAAAAAATCAGGAAAACTTCTAAAGGTCCTGATTCATAACCATTTGGGTTTGGTTGCTGTCCAAGCATTCCAGATTTTTTTTTCTTGGGTGACAGAATAGATGGCATATGAAGGTTCTGGGGAGCCACTTGAGAAGACTGATTTGGCAGTTGATTCATTTGAAAGAAAGGAGTAATGCAAACTGTGCTATAATCCATATATTCCTCACATTTAAATTGCTTACAGGAAACGAAGGACTATTATTAAATTAATTAAAGGATTCTAGTTTACCTCTTATAAAGATGTGGGCTAAATAAATGAGCCAGCCATAAGAGGCCTTATCTTATCGAGCACTGGCACAGCTAGAGATAACGCTGGTTTCTGTCATGTACATCTGCACTATAAAATTATAGATGATGAAATTGCAATGGAACAGCTCAAGGAAAAAAAAAGCAGAAAAAAAATGAGGAACCCAATTTTACTTTTATTTAAACCATTAAAGAACCTTTTTTTCCCCTGAAGTTTCTTTAAAATTTCTCAGTATCTTGATTTCCAAAAAAAGACAAAACAGAGTTGAAGTTCTGTTAAGAGTCACACTACCAACAGATAGCTCTAGGCTCTGGGAAAATATACAAACTACATTTAGGACATTGAGAGTTATTTGCCCTAACCTAAACTTCTCTCATGGTGACCCTCAAAAATAAGAGTGCTGGCATGGGTACAAGTGACAAACTTATACTATCTGGGACAAGTAGGAAAACAAAACCTTTATCTTTCTATTTTATGAATGTTAATTCATAAAAGGCACAACAGCAGATTAAAAAAAAAATCAAGAACAAAACCTAAAGTGCTATATTTTAGACTGAAAGCAAAAACTCACTACCCACAGGTTTTCTGTGCTGGGCAATATCTCTATTTTGTTTATAGCCGTTCAGATACGAAGATATAAATAGTACCATTAACTCATGATAAGTTTACCAATCTTTTCTATTTGGGGAGAATTTGAAACATTTCTGATATGCTGATGGCAGGCACATTTCAGACAAGGCACCACACCATTTCATTTGAAAATAAAAAATGTTCTGTGTATTAGGATACTGCCTCCAAATGGTAAACTATAATAAAAATCAAAGAAAGATCCCACCTAGCATCACCACATAATTTACAATCAGTGTCAGTGTGTGGTCCGGGCACTGGAACTTGTGTGTTCACAAGATAGTTGTTAAAACTGTCCTTGACCTGATTTTAAGCCATACTAAATAATTCCTCAATCAAACAAGTACTGGGAACAGTTCAGGAGGTAGCACAGGCAAGGGAATATTCCCAATAGAGTATGTGAATAATGAATCCTCCTGTCTTCGAGACAGTTTAGGACTGGAAGATTAACTTGGACACTGTTACTTTACTAACACAGATGTAACTTGACAACATATAGAGCATATCATGAATATAAATTTATTTAATTTATTTTTAAGTACCCTGTCTAAAACCTGACCTTATCTTCCATTTGTACTGGCATACAGAATAATTAGCTTTCAGATTCCCTTTGAATATGCAAGCGGCATCTGAGAATAATAGTCAAGATAGCTGATAGTTAAGATGCCAGAGCTGGAGGAAAAAAGATTGCCAGATCTCAGGGGAGCTAACTTCATCATTAAGCTAATGTCATTTAAGTATGATAAAAAACAACACTTGTAATCCTCTCACCTGCTGCAGAATTGTATTTCTGCAAGAAGAATTGAGCAGTAGCACATCTGCTAATGTGTGCTAAATCATTTCCTTTATCCACTGACTGACTGTCACATATTTGTACAGAACTGGTTTCCCAGACAAGCTAGTGAGAATTTTCTGATTTGCATTATTCATCACACAGGTCTGTAGATGGGAACTCCCATCCCTTTTGAGAAGTAATGAATTATAAAACTAAGATTCTTCATCCTAC
>PPHD01030304.1:0-10366 GCA_002909625.1 Bambusicola thoracicus | reverse complement strand
TCTTTCTTTCTTTCTTTCTTTCTTTCTTTCAGCTGGTGTAATTCTCTGACCTTGAAAAAAACGGCATCAATAATTTAACTTGAAGAAACAATTCCTAAATTTTGACAACTTTTTCTCTTGAATCTGTGGTTCGGATGAAGAGGAAAGATAATCAGAACATTAGGAATGTGCTGTGGCATATTTAACAGCAGCAATAAAGGCAGTTGTAATTACTCATGTAGATAGAAATGTGAGGGGTATTATCACCATATTTGAAAAAGGACTAGGGTTTTTTTTTTTTTTTTTTTTTTACATAACAGTGAAAATTATACAACTGTTTTGTGAATAAATGCTCTCAAATTATATTTATGTATTTTACCAACACGGTTACTGCTGTCACATTTACTATCCTGTTCCAAATGCCATTATACGTGAAATGTAGGATATGAAAACATAGTCTAAATGATTTGGTATTGAATTAACTGCAGAGCTTTAAAACACCTATGAAGCTTCAAAACAGGTGAACAGTTCTTTACTCTTCTGGGAAAATCCAGGAGCTCTTTGCCAATCACAACTCTTTCCATCTAAAAGCCATCTAAATCAACACAGTTGCAAGCCGGTTGCGTCACCTATTCGGAATCAAAGCTTACCTCTACTCTGCACCTGGGCTATCTGATCACTGGCACCCAGGATGCACAATGATGCAATAACTCCAGACAAAAAATACCATTACAGGTAATTGCAGCAGCAATATAGCCATCTCTTAGAAAGGATTTTGCTTGATACGAACACAGTGTTCCTCCTGTGGCTGTGCTGGGAATGGGCTGCTGAGGCAAATCCACAATGCAGTTGGCACGACTCTGCAGTGCAATGTACACTCCTACACACTCCTCCCTCCAGCAATATCAGCAGAATTGCCACACAGTCAGTGCAAAGGACACTATCTCAGGTAAGCAGCACAGATAGCACCTAAATCTGGCTGTAAGCCTAGCTTCAAGGGTACTTTTAAAAGACAGCGCAGATCTAGCCAGGTAACTGAAGTCAGCAGAGAGTTCAGTTGGGACTGCAAGGCCAGCACTGCAGTACATTCAGTTTGAAATTACTTCATTCTACAAAAGATGAATATATAATACACTTTCAAGAAGATTTAGATAAATTAAATAAATAAATAAAAATACTCCTGCAACTTTAAATTGAAAAAGAGCTAAACCATATCCAACAGTTAGAATTCAAAATTTTTTCTGCCTTCCAAAAATGTGGATGTTTTTACTTACAAAGACGCTTATGCTTTAATGCCCTGAACTCCACCCTTCAGTCTGAAAGCAAACATGTGGTTGTATTCAGAAAGTGTGAGCTACCATATTTCTCACCATCCCCAGTGTGGTTTCTGATGGAAACGCTTCTTCACTGCCGAAAGTGAAACAAAAAAATGCCTTCCAGCTATCTCAGATCAGATGACCTTGTGTGGTTCTGCTGGAGGAAAGTACCCTGTGGTGGGCAGGACCTGCATCTGAGCAGAATGCAAACACGGGTGTCAGCAGGAAGACTGGAAATTACGGACATTCGTGTTTCAAAATCAAGCTAAGAAAACTTGGCCTTCAATTATAATTCTTCACAGCATGTAGGTACCCCCAAAGAGGCACATTTAGATTCACAGAATCATTCAGGCTGGAACTCAGGATCATCAGTCCAAACACCATCCTGACCTGCTGAGTCCCATCATCGAACCATGTCTCTTGCTGCCAATAAATGGTGCCCAGGGAGGTGGTTGAGTCAGCATCCCTGGAGGTATTCAAGAAATGTGTAGATGTGGCACTGAGGTACATGATTAGTAGGCACGGTGGGGACGGGTTGGTGGTTGGACCATATGATCTTCGTGGTCTTCTCCAACCTGAATGATTCTGTGAGTCTATGAGGAGCAGCCCTGACACTCCCTGCCTACTCCTGGGCTGCAGAGAGATGCAGCAGGGCCCCTCCTCAGGCAGATTCCAGATGAATCTGAGCAGTCTTTCCTCACTTTTGCATAAACTTAACTCTGTCAGCAGAAAGTTTTCTGCTATTTAAATAAGTCTGAATCTTGCCAACGTACCAAAGTATAAGTTATGTATTCTGCATAATAACTGACTAATTTCCATTTGAATACATTCCTTGCAGACAGCAATTGTAGAAAGGTAAGAACTTGCCACGGCGATTTTTCTTAATACAGAGAGTCCCATTCTGCTATAATGGAAAAAGGAAACAGGTTTAAGACATCATTAATCAAGAAAACCACTGCCTATGCTATGTTTCAAAAATATACTGGATTTTAGAAATGCACTCAATTAAAGTACAAATTAAGAACTAGAACTAGAAACCAAATTAAGTCATGTAAACAGAATTCACTGAGTATGCAATTTGTCACCTTTTCGTTTGGAAAACTGGAACTTATTCAAGTTTGCTAATGATAGGGCCATAAAAGTGTTCTCCCCGTATGTCTCCGTGATAATAGCATTAAGTGCCTGGCTGTACCATTAAAGGGCAGAGTAGTAAGTAAAGACCGATAATTAAAGTTAAGCCCTGGCTGATGGATATTCTTACAGCCAGCAGATGGAGCGTAACATACTCCTAGCTGTATGCAGAGTTCTGGCTGTACATACATACATCACAGAAGGCTCCAATATACTTATTACCAAAGCTGAAAACTGCTCTTTTTTCAGCTAAATATTGCCACAGACTGGGTCAAATGTTTAATCAGAGCCCAGACATACAGGCTCTCCTGCACCCTCATCATATACAAACAACATTTGTTAAAGAGATGCATTCAGTTTGACTGAATGCACCTAGAATGACACGTCCTACTTTGAAAAAAGACGTAGACTCTATGAAAATCTTCCAAATTCACTGGTGGTAAAAGAATAAAAATCAGTGTGCATTTTAGATTTGCTACGGAATCCTCTTAAAGTCTTGCACTGCACAATTTCTGCCCAGACACAGCACAGTTTGCATGTTCTCCCTGTGAAGTGCATGAGCCATCACAGATTTGCTTTCTGTGTGAAATAACTACTTCAGGCTGCTTCAGAGCCTGCTCAGGTGATCAGCATGTGAACGCGGTTCTGAAAGCATCCTGATGCTTGCAGTCTTCTAATCAACTCCTATAAGCAACGCATCTTCTAAAAAAATTAAAAAAATCCAGGGGAAGCAGAATTGGCATTTGGTGCAACAGCCGCAGGTTTCTGACACCAGCGCCACATAAGAGCAATGCTGAGGATAAGACGGTCAGTATTTGGCAGGGCAGACAGTCATTAAGTTGATGGAGGTGCCACTGCATTGGGTAACACATATAAAACATCCACTTCGTGCTAGCAGTGCTTTCTTTCCATGAGGTAACGTACGCGCTACTCAGATCCCTCTCCTCCAGCACATCGCGTGCAACAGGTCTGTAGTTGTGGCAAAACGGTGGGCACATCGTGGCTGAGCTCCGCTGGCAAAAGCGAAGGAGGAAAATAAGGTGAATTCACCGGAGACGGGAGAGGGCAACACGTGAGGAAGTGCTACGCTACCCTCAGACCGCCCTCGTGGCGGCCCTAACTGCACACACAGAACCTTGGGCACTCAGAACGAGGGCATGAGGTGGAAGCCCTGTGCCACGCTCACGGCCGCTTTCTGCACCGTGCGGGCTGCTGCCGGGTGCCAAGGCGCTCTGCGGCCGCACCGACACGTTTTCAATCCGCTTCCGCGCTGCGGGCCGCGCCGCCAGCACACCCCGCCGGGGGCCGGGGCAGATGGCCCAGCCTCACCTCGGGGCCGCAGTGCCGGGCTCGCCCCGTCGGGGAGGCGGCAGCGGAGGGCCACTCCGTCCCTCACGGTACGCCCTGGAAGAATCTCCCTACCGGCCACAACGCCCCACCGTCCTCCGAGGGCAGCGGAGCACGTCCCGGCCCCACGGTGAGGAGGGCGGAGCCGCCGCCCGGATTGGGGGCCGCCGGCACCGCCCGCCCCGCCGGGGGGAGGAGGCGGTAGGAGGAGGAGCGGCGGTGCGGACCGCAGCGAGCTGGCTTGGTTGCCCCTGAAGATGGCGGCGGCAGCCGCTCCTCCGGGCGCTGGCTGCTCGCCTGCGGGTGGCGGCTCCGTGCCCGTCCTTTTCTGCTTCTCCGTCTTCGCCCGGCCATCGACCGTGCCCCACGGCGCCGGCTACGAGCTGCTGATCCAGAAGTTCCTCAGCCTCTACGGGGACCAGATAGACATACACCGCAAGTTCGTGGTGCAGCTGTTCGCCGAGGAGTGGAGCCAATACATCGACCTGCCCAAGGGTTTCGTGGTCAGCGAGCGCTGCAAGGTGCGCCTGGTGCCGCTGCAGATCCAGGTGAGAGCCTCGCCCGCCCCGACGGCTGCCACAGGTGTGGGCGGGTGGCCCCGTCCTGGAACCGCCGCCTTCCCCGGCCGCGCGGAGCCTCCTCCGGGCCCGCTCCCAGCCGCTGGGGCACGGGTGACCGGTGCTGGGAGCCGCCGGCGGAGCGGGGATGGGGCGGCAAAGTCGGGACCGCGCCGAGCAGTGGCGAAAAGCGGGGCGAGTGCTGCCGGAGCCGTCCGACAGCCGCAGCCCCCGGGGCACGGCGGGGCCGGGGGAGCCGCTCCGCGACGGGAGCGTAGCGGGCGTTGCTGGCGTTCTTCATCGCGGAAAGTTTTGTGTAACTGAGCGGGGAGGCGGGCGCGCTGCGCCACGCGCGTGTGATAGTCCGGTTTTGTATTCCGTGAATGAGAACTTGTTTTACACAGTGAACGGCGGAGCTGTCGGTGGCCGAAATAACAAATCGGAGCTCGATGTCGTGGTTTGCAGGTCCGTGGGATTTCCTGTATTCCTTCTCGCTGATAAATCCCTTTATGGGTTCATAACTCACTAGTTCTGCAGCCACGAACCAGGAGAGCAGCCTGCCAGGCAGATCGCATACATGTGTTTCATACTGAGTATTTCATACTCTGTGCACTGGAGATTCATGCCAGTCATGCTGTAATAGTTGCACTGGGAGCAACGCTTCTTTTTTCCTTTCTTCAACATTAAATAATTCGATCTTTTTAAAAATAACACAGTTTTAATTCAGAACTTCTGTCTTCGACAAACCCGAATTACTAATAAGTTGAAAAACATGGTATCTTAAACAGTGAGCCATGGCTCGTTTTCTCCCTGCTTCCAGAAACGATCCTACTGACAGTGCTTGCAAACTCTGCTTAATCATAGTGTCTTGAGCTCGTAAACTTCCAAGGTGGCCTGCTCGCATAGGCTGTGTGTCAAGGATGCATTTGAAGTTATTTTTCCTTTCTTTAACCCTGTGTATGGATATAAAAGCAAGAACTGAACTTAATTAAAACCTTATTTTGCCATTTATTATTCACTTTCTTGTTTGTTATTCGTTGTATTTAGCTTAAAACCTTTCTTCTTTGAGTGTTGGAGATGGAATGGGTGCGTGCTCCAGCCAAAGAAACAGCCACAGATCATCTCCTCAACTTGCGCAAAGAATTGGTATGAGCAGTGTTAAGTCAGGCAAGGATTTTAAAAGCAGAACGTGCGTAATCTCAGGCTGTAACAGCAGTGCAGGGTCATAGTTCTGTTTCTTACCTCTGTGTAGAGACTGTCACTTTGTGGAGACCTTCTTGCGGGTGTCCGGCAGTAGTGAAGCTGTAAATACAGCCTGAGGATTTATAGCTGTATGTAAAAGGTCAGTACTGGGACACGTAGGAATACATCATTGCCCGAGTGCAGCAGCTAGGTAGCTTTAACTGAATGCCGGGATCCAAGATGAATCACAGTGTAAACACATTGTCCAATTGATTAACTGTTTTCACTGATGCTGTTACAATTCTGTGACAGTCGCAACTGTTGATGTGAGAAGGGCGTTCGTTCAGTGTTGTTTCCTTGATGTGCTTCAGCAGCTGGGAATGAGATGGAGACATGAGCAGCGTCAGTCAGCTCGCCCTGAGCCCCCAGCAGCAGCCCGGAGACGGCTCTTTTGGGGGAGCGCTCTGTCTCATACACAGAGCTGTGCTCTTTAAGACCTTTTATGTTCTGCATCATGCATAAGATGGAGAGATGAGAAGGTTACACTTTCTTTCCTTACATTATTCATACACTGCTGTTATTATTTGCCTTTTTTTTCCCCCTGATGTTTTTTCAGCAGTGCCATGCGACGTAGGTTTGTCAGACCCGCATGTTACGCGGAGGGTCAAAGTACCATTTTGAGCATGCCTTCTGAGAAGGACGTTGTTTGGTTACTGACGTGCTGTGGCTTGCCCTGCTAGAAATGTATTTGTTTTAAAATAAAGATTCGTAAATCCGTATTTCTACACATTAATTTCATTGCTTTTTTACATGCATACATCTATTTATAAGCATTCACTTAGTTGTGAATGCAGGCATTTTTTTTTTTAAGCCCTGGGGTGGTTATGTCCCTATCTGGAATGATTTATTTTTTTTCTTGTGGAAAGATATCTTTGTGCAATATCTCAAGAAATACCACCAATGAATGATGCTTGACTGGCCTATTCCAATTTCCTGCCTCTGCAGATGAAGGAGAGAGTAATCTTGCTGAGAAATTACCATATGCTCTCTCTGAGAGCCACTCTTGTGCAGTTCAGTTCAAGTACTCGATCAGTATGGGGACATTTTTTACTGATGTTTTTTTTCTCCAGTCTCATTTGTGCCTTTGTACTGTGGTCATATAGGTCTGTTTGTTCTATTTAGTTGTACGGGCACAGAACATGCTCTTAAACTTCCAGTTTCCATCCAGTGTTGTAGAGGCGGTTACAATAAAACCATCTGTTCAACTTGGTTACTTGTCCTGTAGCTTCTCAGTCGTATGCTTGCAGTGTTGAGGGACTTTTTCTTTCACCTCTGCCAGCTGTTATGGAGAGTGTCTGCTTAGAAATTGAGAAGCCAGTGAAAGGGAATTTGTGTTTTAAGGCATTTAATAGAGTGATATTTATGCCCAGGGTGGGGGAACCTTGCTGTAAAAGTTGTAACCTTTGGAGAAGAGGAGCAGTAAAGAGAAACCAGAGATATCAGAAGAGAAAACAGCAGTGCTCATTATGACCAGGTGATAGAGGAGTTCAGGCAGCATTCAGATATGCTCCTGAGAGTTCTCTGTTGCTGTCAGAACTTCAAGGTGACTTCCAGTCAGTAATACTCGTGTTCAGTGCTTATAACCTTGTAAATGGGTAAGATTATTATTGAAATAATTGCGTAAAGCAACTCCACTTCAGGCTCTTTTGAAAGATGTGTTGATGACTCGTATATCTTTCTTGCCTGGAAAGTCTGCTAGGAGAATGGTATTTCATTGTTACTGAAACATAAAGACATTTGGATAAAAGCAGTTTTATACTTTTTTCCCTTTTTTTCTTTTTTCTTTCTTTATTATTATTATTATTATTTTTGCACACATCTAACATTTAAATGCTTCTGAATGAGAAATAACCCTAAAATCTGAAGCCTGAGTCCATTTTCTCAGGGCCCAGAAGAGCCTGGTCAGAGAACAGGTTGTGGTATGTGGGTCGGATGAGGGAAATTGTGTTTAGTTCCAATTTTCTTTTTAAAGGTGCAGCTTTAAATTTTGATACTGCTACAGTTAAATACAGTATTTCTAAATTGGAGAAGGGGGAAGGAGGAAGAGAAAAGGAACACTTCGACTTAGGTGAAAAATAGTGAGATAGGATTCTTCCAATCCAAACTGTTTGTGTATTCTTAATCCATGGCAAGCACTTTGATCATGACAAATTCTGCTGAAGAATTTCATACTGCCTTAATTATATGAATGTGCTGATGTAGCTTAATCTGTATTTTTAGGAGCTGTATTGCATGTAGAGTGCTGCAGTTCAGCCTAACATAAAATAAATGCCTTCCTAACATGAATACATACAGCCAGTTTTTCATTAAAGTGAATTTCTTGTTTGTTTTCACTTTGACAGATAAACAGCAAAGTAAAGCTGAACCTTTTCCTTTTAAAATAAGTGAGTTTCTTTTCATTGTTGTCTTTTAAAGTAATATTTGAAATGCTGTGGCTGCGGGGTCCTCTGTTCTGCTGTAGCAGTGGGCAACCTTGACAAGAGAATTGCAAGTGATATCACATGGGACTCTCTGCTTCAGTTTTCATTCATTACATGCGCTAGGGGAAAATTGCATTTTTTATGTGTAATGGTTCCCCTAAGTTCAATTAGGAAAAGTACAGACAAAGAGCCAGTATATGTAAATATTTTTGTGAAGTTGATTCTGTAGTTACAGTCCTTCATCATAGTCACACTTCATATGATTAAAAATTATCTGCAGAGATGAAATAGATGAATACGATATATATGAATATCTATCATTTATATATGAATATCTATTCTATTTATGAATAGATAAGAACACCTGGCTGTTTTCTGGATTCAAAGCTGTGTGTAACCTCTGGCAGCACACCTTTAAATCCTGGTCCGGATATGGTCCTAGAGATGACTTCTTTGTCTGGGTAAAAGAACTGCATCAGGTTGACAGGGAGTGTGTGGCTGCAGTGGAGCACTATCTCTGCTTGCCAGCTTCCTAGCCTGCCTAATTTTTTCCATTCTCTTGTCTTTTCAAATCTCCAGTTCTGAGGAAAACCAGTAGGCATTGATTTTGAACTTCTGCCATGTGTTGCATGGCTCATTGCAGACTCCAAGTTAATAAGTAAATATGAGACCTAATATGAGAATTATTTGTTAGAGTTTGTAAAAGTTTTTGTGTAGCAAACATACACGATCAACACAATATTATTTTAAAATGTTCCTGATATTAAACCGAAGTACAGAAATTGTTGCATTAAACCAACCTGATAATAAAAGAAAGTAGATACAAAACTTGAGCTCCTGCTACTTGTAATATTTGCTGTAAAAACAAGGGATTCAATGGTAATCTAAGAAGAATGCTGCCTGGAAAGGGACTTGTTTGTTTTCAGTGCTTCACTGTCAAATAGGACAAATAATCAATTGAGTGCAGTAAGGTCTGTTCTGAGTCCTATGTTTGCAAATATTAAGTCATAGTTTGGACAAACGCTATTCTTACTGTAGATTACAAGCTGGGAGGAGCTGTAGGCATCTGAGAAAAATAGAAATAGGGATTTTTGTGAAAAGTTGGGTAAGCAAAGTATAACATGATGCAGTTGAAAACAGGAAAAAGAAAGTATTGCACTAAAGTAGAAACCACCAGCTACACAAATAAAAGTTGAGGGAGAGCTCAAATAATGATTTTGAGGTTAAATGGGATCTCTGGAGTCTTAAATATTGTCAATCATGGAAAGAGCAAATAGCATACTGGAAAATAGTTCAGTGGAGCCTGCAGGTCTTGTGAATTGACCAGTCTTCTCTGAAGCCTTCCTAGTGCTGAGTAGCAGTCTGAGAAAGAAGTAGTATTGTTAAGGCAGTGTTGGCTGACTGAAGTGAGGTACGGTAGTAGTGGTTGTGCATAGCTGTATGTATGAGAGAGGAGGGTAATACTCTTGCTTTTCAAATCCACTGTGGACGGAACTTTAAAGAATGCTCTTAAGTCATAACAAAGGAGTTGTGGGTGAGGAAAATATTGCAAAGTAAAAATAGCAGAGCTGTGGGATGGAATGTATAGGAGCTCTGTAAATTATGTGCCACTGTTTTTTAAACTGCATCAAACAGAGTAGGTATTTATGAAGAATATTTTGGTGTACTTGATCCTTCTGTAAGGCTAGACTCATCAACTTTTTGTTGGCTTTTCTTGTTGGCTCACGTTTGTTCCTCTGCTGAGGGCAGGGTGCCTCACTGTGTAGAACTGCAGAAGAATTTAGGGGGGTTGTCTAGTGGCCACTTTACCTAACACATGTGCAAAGCCAAATTGGCTGTTGTTTTGCCTCACTGCCTGCTGAAAACCTCAAAGAATGGAGATCCCACCATCTGTAGTAACGTGTTTATGTGCTGCCTTGCCCTCTTTGTATTAGGGGCATTTGATGTTTTGAGAGCAGTTAGCACACAACCTGTGAGGTGTGGGAATTTACTTTTTACTTTTCTATCATGGAAATAATTTTCACAGCAGTTTAAACAAGCCATTTCGTGTGAGTGAACAAGGCCTCCTTTGTAGTTTTGTAGTCTTTGAGATCAAATTGATTTGTTTAACAAACATAGGGTGAATCGGTGAAAGATTTGGGAGTAATATTTAAGGATTCCTGATTCGCTGGTCTTTTAAAATATAGTGGTTTACTGGTTTTGTAACTTTTATTTTAGTTTAAAATGTCTGAATCTCAATTTGCAGAAAATGAAGTGTATAAAATTAATGGGTACTTGCCAGGAGCACTCATTCAATTTGATTTAACTCTTCTGAAAAGCTCCTGAATGGATGTAATTTCTCTTGGGTTGTCTTGTAATTAAGAATAGTGTGTAG
>PPHD01030303.1:0-10366 GCA_002909625.1 Bambusicola thoracicus | reverse complement strand
TCTCTTTGGATCCTGGCATCCATTGACCAAGTACAGGATTTATTTACATAAGATTTCTACTGTGTGTTCTGAGTCAATGCCCTTCAAGATTTGTACAGAAGTAGGTAATTGTAAAAGATACTACTAATGTGTTAACAATGTTTTTAATGTTATATTTCCTACTCACATTTAAGCTGACTGGAATGACTTTCATTCCATACATGATCTCATCTTACATTATCTTGAAATTTATTTACTAATAGACTGTTAATAAGGATGTTTTTGATGATTTTGCATCCTGCTGGGAAATGAAAATACTTATTTTCTTTAATTTTATTTCTGAAAACAAGTATAAGAAATAAACTAATAGGAAACTCTAAACTGAAATAATGTTTGGAGTTAGTATTAAATACCAAGAAGAGCAAGAATTGATGATGAAAGTAGTACTAAATCAATAAAATATTTTTGAACACACTTTACGAACTTATCAGTTTAAGAAGGAATACAGATCCATGTGACTGAGTTAAAGTGATTAGACTTTAATAGCTTTCTCAAGTAAAAACTAAAGTAGAGATACATATCTAATTTTACTAGTTGCACATGTAGTACTGTAGTCTCAACACAGTGGATGTAAATGGTTTTAATACTGTAAATATCCTTATCTGAGGAAACCTAGCATCGTTTTTCCCTGTCTTACACCACCAGATAATTTTTTATTAATATTTTTCATCTGTTTCTTTATAAGCAGATAATTTATGTTTAATATTATAACAGTGACTTGTAAATCAAAATGCAGTTAAATGAAGTGTGATTTAAGTAACTGTATTCAACATGGCATTGTAATGTCTGGGTCACAAAGTCACAAGCATAATACTGATAAACTTTTAGCAGTTTTCCATCTGCCCTAGCAAATCCTCCACTGAATCTAAGGATAACAGGGCTATTATTTGATATTCATAGCACAGGTAAAAGGTTGGAATCACAGGAGAAAGGTTTTATAGTATCTTCCACTTGCAGTGTGAAGGGCTCCTAGAATTCTGTCAGGTACTGGCCCTTCAACCCTGAGAACCACATGTTGTCCACACGTCCGAGGCACGTTCCACCAGGGGCTAGCGATCTACCCTCGCTAGGGCCACTGAAACACAGACACCAATATTGAGATGCAGCAAATGGCGTTTATTAATTGTGATACTATTGCTTATATAGAATATCTCATGAGTTGCATAAGTACAGTGTTCAGCGATTTGACGTTACTGCTTATGTTCCATAACAACTATCTTCCTCTATGGTTGTTCTTTCAACCGTCCCTTCCTCCTGCGGTTTTCCTGATAACAGTTCAAGGATAGTATGTTCTTGTCCACTCATCCCCAGTACCTTCCTATCACTGTCTTGCATTGCTCGCGTAACATAGCACAATGAGCAGGAGAGGTCCTACCACATCACATCCCAAGACCTCGTTAACGCCCACTACAACACCACAGAAACAGAGAGGTAGACAATAGGACTGTGTGACAGTTGACAGATTAAATCACAGCTTACTCATGCTGAAAAAAAGTAAAGTCTCAATGGCTGATAAAAGCTATTGATTCTTGTAATTTGGGGATGCAATTTTTTCCATGAATGTTTATTCTCATCTTATGGTTTACATTAAGGAAAAACTTCATAAGTATTATGGGTTTTTGTGTAAGAACGCTATTGACTAGAAAAAGTTACTTGGCTATGGACTGCCTTGCCCTGTTCAATTTTGTGTTGGATAATTGGATGAGCTATCTTTCTTGACAATAGTAAGAAATGAGGCAAAAATATTAAGTCTTTCACGTCCGTACTTAGTGTTCAGCATGGTAAATTGTGAAAAACTGAAGAGTCTGAATTCCTTGATAGCAGACCACAAAACAGTATTATCTATGATCAAAATTACACTGCTGAGGCAAGATTATCCTCAAATATCAGTACCAACTAAACACTTAGGATTCGTAATCTAAATCTTTAAGTCAGCTGCATCGAACATAGAAGCCAGTATTCATTGGTGTCAGCATCATAGAGTGATAATGAGATGTTTCTGACACTATATTTTATGTAAATAAGAAAAAAAATCCACATAGATTTAAAATAATTTATCTGGAAAGTTTTACCTGTCATAAAACTAGAAGATTCTTGCTTCTGTAAAGCATATTATTTTTACACTAAATGCATGGTTTCTTCATATTAAGAAAAAGCGTACAATTTCAACTAAACAGTTATTTTCTAAACATGTTTAGGTATACCTACTCCTTTACAGTAAAGTCAAGAATCTTAGTTTATGTCCTTACGGGAAAGCTGAGATCTGCCTCAACAATGTGACATAAAATAAACAGGTAGTCTTCCTAAAAAGCTAAAAATACCCAAGATTTCTCATAGCTTGAATGAGCCTTGTTTGCTTTCACTTATTTTGTCTTAGCCATTTATTTAGGAGGGTCAAATTAGCCTTTAACTTAAGTAATTGCTGATATTACCTCACATAATACTAACCTAATGCAATTCCGTTGTTGATACTAATCTGCTTATTCTAATTGAAATTGTTCACGTAAAACTGAAATTTAAAATGTTGATCTTGCAAACACACAGATATCTAGGGTAATATATATGAACAATTCAGAGCTATTAGTAATGCTTATTGCATTTTTAATTTCAGGCATGTAAATACTTGCAGGATTTGTGCCTAAAAATGTTGTACTTTTTCCTCTGTAAAAATGCATAAACATGAATAGTCTCTTAGTGAATACACTCAACTATTTACAGTAACAAGAATTTTCAATGCTTAGAGCATAAGTACATTTGTTTAATTTAATGTTCATTGTGGTATTTCTATAATGCTGTAATGATTGTTTTTGTTTCAACAAACAGTACTGAAAGTTCCTCCATGATATAAATATGAATTATTGATATATCCTATCATGTTTTTCTGTTTCATGAGTGGGCGGCAGAGACCACAATTCACTAAAATATAAATTTTTGCTCTGGACTGAGGGTCTTGTTTCATGGTAAGAAAATGGACACTTTACAAAAAAACAAACTGCAATAATAATAATAAAATATTTATTATTAAAGCAAAAAAATTAACAAAAATAACAACAACAAACAAATCACTTTTCATGGGAGGGAAATAGCACAGCTGGCCATTTGGCTACTTTGTTTTGCTGATGGTGTAAAGGTGCAGAACATCCTGAACCAAACATATTCTCTCCATTCTACTATGCTGTAAACTTATGAAGTAGAGATTATACTTTTCGTTGGTCTATAAAAAGACTAAAGCTAAGCTAAGCTGGACTAGAATATAACAGAACAGACAATATTTCACCCCTCCACTTTAGAATTAACTCAGTAACAAAACCTGCAGCAACTATGGATAGATCTAAATAGCCTCATGACTACACAAGTATGTTCTAAACTCAGATGCTCTGGAAGTGAAGATCATGATAGTTGAATATTCTTCAATCTCCTCTCATAAGGGGGAGTACAGCATTTAGAGCAAAATTCAGGGACACATAAATAGAAGTGGGTTTTTTATGTTTTCATATTTAGCACAGAGAGGCTTATGTTTTGTAAAAAGTTTATCAAACACAAATTCTGTTAAAGTGTTCCATTTTTATTTCAATTAAAAGTATAATTCCTTAAGTTATTATTTCATTTTTAAAATAAAACAATGCTTAAACTCTTTTGACAAGTTTTCATTTCATGTTCTTCAGTGGAACACTGAAATAATTAAACAGCTGAAAAAATAGCCACCAAGAATACAAGTTTCCAAAAGAACTTAAAATGAATATTTTTCAGAATTTGCGGACATTCAATTAGGCAGTCTCTTTCTGGTACTGAAACATCCAGAAAAATATTATATTCAGGGCTGTATGTGTGGTCTCAGCAGAGCCATATGGAGATAGATGATCACCTCCCTGCTCTGTTAATACTACCGTTTTGCTTTGCAAGCTGGTGTTTAATTTGCTGCCCACGCACAACTCATTTGGGTGTCAGCACCAAATGTGTTTATGCCAACTGTGTTTCGGTTTATTATTCCTCAGAGGGGTCTGGTTACATTTCTCTATACTGAGATCTTGGGATTGGATTAATTTATATTACAAAGATTTAAAAAAAAGAGGATTTCAAATCATAAAATAACAAAGGAGAAAAGGTTGGAACATATCTTCATTACAAATATCTATGAAAAATAATTTTAGTCAGAGAAAATGTACCTTTAATAGATTCATGGTAGATTTCATTTTGGATGTCAAATTATGAGACATTAGCTATGTATAGATTTATTGCTTTTCAACTAATTTATAATTGTTTTCATTGAAGCCACTGAATATTAATTACAAAAGTTGTGGTTTTTTTGTCATACAGACACTAAAGAACAGAATTAAGTCTAACAATCTTCATCAACATTTATGATTATTTTGCACAGCATCCTGTAATTAGGTTTAGCAAGTATTGCTGTCCTCATAACTGCCAGTACAATATGCCAATACATACTAAAAACATAGTTCTCAGACTATGACTTTGACGATCAATTCAGGTAATTCTACTGACAATAAACTGTCATATGTTTCAGTAATCTGCATTAGAGCATTTGATGTTTTATGTAAACATAAGTTACATTCTGTTGTGCTTACTATTTTAATCATAAGTAAGTTTCACATGTCACAACATATTTCACAGGGGAAAAAATGGAAGGAAAAAATCTAGTTTGAAATAGCAAAAGTTAGTTTTCACTTTTAAAACGATTATTGCTGTTAAAAACAATGAACTATAAATTAGTCATATAGGTTAACTTAAACATGACATGATCAATAATATTGACTTTTTAAAATATATATGGAATGATAAGGATAGCAGTGACATTTTACTATTCAGAGACCTTCAGTCTGAATACAGTGATTTATCACTTGATTACGTATGAAAAGAATTCCAGTAAGTACCATTAGTAGTTTTAAGCCAGATCTCAGTTGTTATATATATAATAACTTACTTCTAATGCCACTGATGGAGCTACAGTGACATACATTGTTTAAGGATCTCATTTAATACACACAGCTGAAATTTCATCTATGATAGTAAATACGGATACAATTTACATTGATAATATTATATTAAACACACTGGAAATGAGAAGAGAAAGGAGGTCTGACAAGCTAAAAAGAAATCACGGGAAACAGAAAGTGATTTTTTCTGAAAAATGTCAAATGGATATTTTGGTGTTCCTTTCAACAGTTCTATGAGGATTAATAAAAGGCTTTGTGGTGTAGACTCCAGCACTGCAAGAATTCCTTCCATAATTAGAAAAAACACACAAAATATTTTTATAAGAATAGCTTAAGTCACATGGAAAAATGTTTTGCTGGAGTGCTTGATTCTGTCATGGAAAGATCTGTATCAAGGGCCAACTGAGATGCTCTCAGACATTTTCACTGAGCTGATGGTTCTCTGTTATACAGAGGTTCTCTGTTATATAGAGAGATATATTCTGTTATATAGAGAGATATATCTCACTATATATTTAGTGAGAACTGTTGGTGATAAGTGGACAGTTGGACTGGATGACTTTGTAGGTCTTTTCCAACCTTAGTGATTCTGTGATTCTAAAGGACATATGTGTCACCATTCTTCACTCATAAATGGACGTCATTTATTATCAGAATGTCACAATTAAATTTGAACGGACATAGACTCCTTGTCAGAAAGGAATCTGGAAGGAGCCAATGAATCAACACAATATGTCAATATGGTCTTAAATGAAATTACTTTATTGAAAAGTTAGGTTATTAACACTTTCTCATTTGTATAGGTAAATAAATGGGGTGAAATTTGGAAATACATACTTCTGGAGTAATTACTTCTATGGAATATGCAGAGTGACAGAATGTGGAGGTGTGAAGGAAAGTAATTGAGAAAGATAGAGGCTAATGCTGTGCAGCTGAAGTGCTTCACAGGTTGGAAGATTTGGGATTAAAAGGAATTAACCAAGAGTGGACAAATTGAAAATAATCCCCAAAGCACTTTTAAGTACTCACTGAAAAGTGACACAGATAGGATGTTAAACTGACTCTGAAGTGTTGCTACTATCACTCTGGTGGAATGAAAAAACTGAAACCCTAAATCTGTTTCCCCAGGACAGTACGATACAGTAGCCCTGATGCAATTTTTCTGCAAGAAGTGCTATGAAATTGTTCCTTAAATGCATAAAGTGAAATTGAGAAGTCAAGAGCCAAAAGCCAGCCATTGAAGAAGTATGCTTTTTTCTTTCATGATTGTGACAGCATGTTTTAACAATCAAACTCAAGATAGGCAGAAAAGAGGAGTTTAAATAAGATTTTGCACATGATGTATTTATCTTCTTACGTGTGTGTAAACTTCATAACTGAGCAAATTAGGCTTTCTACTTTAATGATTAATTCCTCTCAGGAGTAACAACCGCTTACAGATTTTGCACAGGAATTGGTAATATAAAACATTTTTATATTTATTGTTAAGTGTTAAAAAAAACCAAATAACGCCATTTCACCTCACAGTTTGATGGTATTTTATGTCAGTGAGTTGTATCCAGTTAAGAATGTATTTTCTAAATATACTGTTTGTTACTTTTTTCAGTTTAAAGAAGTTTAGAGAAACCAGAATAAAAATGATAGCTAGATCTTACAAAAGGAAAGAATATATATCTTTTGAATACTCTTTGTGTCATAATATCCAGAATTAATATTAAGATACTTCACAGTTCAAACAAGTCTCGTCAATCTTCTACATGTTTAAAAGAATAAGGTATTGTTGAAAGAAACCTCTAAGACTGTACGTAAATTAAATCTGTAATAGGATGTGAAGAAAGGACTTTTAGAACTTAGAAGTGCATGAGATTTCTTGTAATGGCAGTGAAGTTATATCCTTTCAGAACTGCTTTGCACAGTTGCAAAACTTTTCATGCCACAGAGTTTAGAAATACATCAGTTTCCCAAGGAAATATTGGTTCTGAAATGAAATCATTTGTGAAATATGTATATAATTTTAAATAGAACCAGTGAGACTAAGGGAACCTATAGAAAATTCTCCTTATTTTGCAGAAAAGGATGTGCTACAAAAGTAAAGTAAATGAAGCATGTTTGTAATATTTTTAGTACTTGAATAAATAAATTTTTAAAAAGTTAATATTGTACCTGGCACGATGCATTGTTTATACATTCCTTCTACTTGTTTGACTATACAAATGGGCCCTGAGAGCAGTACACTGACCACTCATTGTCAGGAGAGAAATCCTCTGGAATGTTCCAGTAGAAAAACAGTTGTTATTCTGTAGTTCCAGCCAGATCACAGTTTACATTTTCCTTTCATATACTACAGTGGCAAACTTTTGACCTTGCAAAGGAAAAAATAATTCTTCATTTCATTCTACGCAAAGTGGATTATGGGGCTGCGTCAGGTCAGATGTCACATTTCATCTCACAAGTTCTAGGACTTCATTACTAGACAGAAATATGTAATATGTTGTGGGATATCAGCAAAGGAAATTACTATTTAACTATTAAATGTTTTTAAATTGTTCCTAACTTTAAATGTATCTATTTTAATGCCCCTCAATTTTCTGGAATACATGAACATAGGCTGAATTTCCTCTAATTTATTTGTACAAGTTAACATTATTTCAAAAAATGAATTTGAAAATACCTACAGAATGTGTTTCCCTGTCTCTTACCAGACACTATTTACCATCAGTGATAACAGTTTGAAAACTCAGTACCCTGTATTTCAAAGACAGGCTCTGTAAGACTGTCTTATTTACCTGAGTATGAATTTGTCTGCACCATGTTAAAACCAACATCCATAGGAGTAAATACAGCCACATAGACTCTTGGTTAATTGAAAATCCTCTCAAACAAGAAAAGGCATTATTCCTGCAAGACCACCCTTCAGGGGCATTACTGTGGTGGTACAGAATAGTCACTTGCTTTACTGTTCCTACTAAATGTTACAATTGAGGGCATGAGTAGTGCTGTTTCCCCTTCCATTACAGCCTGTGCAGAGCCCCATTTTGGCCCATCCTGGAGGAACCAGTCCCATCCTGCCGCAGTGAAGTGATGGGATGCTGGTCTCCAGACCCATCACTATCCTGCCCTGTTATTTGGGCTCCTGGTAAGGAGGGCAGTGATGAGACACTCTCAGTCCTGTTCTTCTGTAATGCACAACACTGCATGAACTTCTGTAGACTAGTCCTGTTTGTGCATCCAGTTTACCTAAAATCACACATGCGCTGTGATGTATATGAACTGATTAATATGTTCTCATAGGAAATGGGAGAAGCAAAGTTCTCTTCTATATAAAATTTGCAAATCCAAAGTATGATCATAGAATTATAGACTCACATCGTGGCCTGGGTTGAAAAGGACCCCTAAGATCATCCAGCTTCAACAGCCCTGCAGTGGGCAGGATCACCAACTACTAGACCAGGCTGCCTAGAACCACATTCATCCTTGCCTTGAACACCTCCAGGGATGGGGCATCCAGAACCTCTCTGGGCAACATATTCCAGTGCATCATCATCACTTGCAGTGATGTTTCTTAGCCTTACAGGAAAAATAAGAGGCCATATTTGCAGAAATTCTGTGTTAAATTAATTGGACCTGTGTTGTTCATGCATACATCCGTATTAAAATACTGAAAAGGAATAAAAAAAATCAAGTTCATACTCTTCCAAGTTTGACAAGCAAAAGTCTTTTTTATAATTTTGGTTTTCAATTCTAATTCTGAACACAAAAAATGGAAAAATAATGCCACTTAATTTCATTGTGGAAATAAACTAAGCATCTAAAAAGTGTTTCAGTATTAGAATAGGAGAAGTAAATAATAATAACAATTATAATAAATAAGGTACAGTTGAAAAAAAAAAGATTTTTAAACAGCTGATACATAGATACAAAGAAATATCACTGCATTACGAATGATTCTAAGGGAAAAAACAATAAAAGTGCATTCAGTGCTCTAGGGTTGACTAATAGGGAAAATTAAAATTGTGCTATGTATGAACTTTACCATTTTCAAGCTGTTAGACTTTGACTTCAATCTGAATATTCTTATGATGTATGACCAAGTAATTTATATTAGAATGTAACAATAAAGAAAATAAATCACGTTTTTTAAAAGGAGATTATTCAATTAAAATTATTATTTACTGAAATATATTTTGATAACTTCTCAATCCTGCCATCTGGCAATATTACAAGAAAAGCTGACTCCCTGTTACAAGATACCAATTTGAATTTCAAAATCATAGGAGTGCTTCATAATTGCTTGAAGTTTGAATATTATTTCATTTACCAGCAATCAGCTGTTTAAAAATAGTGTCCTTAAATCACAGATCTATATTTTTTTCTGGGCCATTTTCCCCTTAAAATTGACTTGACATTTAAAACATCAGCTTTTTTCACAGTGTGCATCCCATCTGCAATTATATTGCAGCCCACTCAGCCACTCAGCTCTGTCCTTGCTACAGCAATAAACCTAGTAAATGAACACATACTTATGGATAAAATGGATAGTAATACATCCACAGAAAAGAAAAAGAAAAAGAGAAAACCAGACCTCCTTACGGACAGCCATTGCACTACATGGTGTAGTGCATTAACACAAGGAAAACATATTACACAGAGAAGTGCCTCCCCTGTCTGAGTAATTACAGGATCAACAATAATCAACCTCTTTCACATACAAGAATGTTAACAAAGTTGAAAGAGTAACTTAATCTTATCTCATATATTTCACTTGTAATACAAATGGAACAGCAAATTAATAATAATGCTTGTGTCCTTTGTCATAACCAGCTACAATTTTATGTGAAGGGATGATGATAAAATGCTTGGATTTCTGAGTTTTCAAATTTTAGTTGGAGAATAGAAATTGCAAAGACGCTGAATAAATGCTTCATGTATCAGTATAAGTGTGACCGACCTGTTTAAACACAATTTTTATACTGATTCAGTATCTAGAATTTCTTCTAATTGGTTATGGCATAGAAAAGGAACTAGACTGAGTTTGCCTACGGTCTGTGATTGTGTCTACACAACTTGCAGTACCTGTACCAGCTAGTATAAAGTTGGCTTAAATTTTTCCATTCAACAGTGCAGCCAGTTATGTAACAGAGACATAGACATAATCTCCATTGTGCTTGCTCGCTTCTTCCTTGATTTGCAAATCTCATAATGCAATTCATTCATTCATATAAATGGATAGGAAAAAAAAAACACCCTGAAAATTTCAAGTGAGTCTATATACATGCAAGACTTTTCATGGAAAATTTGTTCAGTTCTGTGTTATTTGCAGTCACCTATACCTCAGAAGTTTTCCTATTTCCACTTCCAGAGAATTTATAATA
>PPHD01030302.1:0-10367 GCA_002909625.1 Bambusicola thoracicus | reverse complement strand
CTCTGTATGAGTGTAAAGGACATCCACCAGATAGGTTTGTTGCTTCTACTGCTGTCAGCAATTGATTTTGAACATTATGTTATTAAGGGAATGATCAGTTGATTCACCATGCTTAGTGGTTTACATAGCCTCAGTTCCATAATCACAGAACACTGAAGAGAGATATCTTAACCATGAACAAGTCAGCAAAGTGTGCAGCTGTGAGAGCAGTGGCATTTAGAGCCAGCGCATGACCTGTCTTGACTCTCAGCTTCTCCTTTTAACTCCTTTTACATTCACAGTTATTCACTTCACAAACCCTAGGGTCCTTTCAAGCTGATTTGGTCAAGGACTGAAACTGAAGGTAGAATGACGTGCTTCATGTTTCTTGATCAGAATTTCCAGACAGGTTTTATTTTAAACTTGAGCTGTTTCTCATACAGCGTGAGACTTTGCTCTGCTCCACTGCATTCAAGTAATATAAAGCTGTTAATAATTTATTTTATTTTATTTTTTACAATGAGAAGTAACCTAACTTTCCTTAAAAACAATCCTGCTGATCATCTCATACAGTTACTGGTTTTCATTTACAATCAGCTGACATGTTTTTAATGGTCATTTACTAGACATTTCTACTTTGCATTTTTGCATGGTGAGAACATGTATGCTTTGGTTTGCATGTTTCACAGACCAGTCATATTGCTCTTGTGTCTTATGCACCACTTCAGATCCTGAGATCCTATTGCTCTAAAGCAATAGTTTCCTATCCATAGAATGCGGGCAACAAGCCCAGCATTACTCACTGTGCCTTTTTTTTCCCTATAGATTTTGTTTTCATGTAGACTTAAAAAAAATAAAAGAGGCACATGTCCTCTGACAGCAGCACAGAGACTCAGTCATGTTTCTGTCTGCTCTTCACATAATTTACTTATACTTTACTGTCTTCTCTAGAAGATTGGTCGTATTTTCCAGGGAAACTTTTTAATTAACCAGATACAGTCTAAGGAACGAGTATATATCAAAGCATATTCTGACTGCACAAGACCACTGTTTTTGAACCTTTGTGATTTATCACTCAGGGAAAATTTTCCTATCAATAACAATATAAGAATGAAAATATCCAAACTTTTACTACTTCAGTGAAAAGTATCTTTTGGTATTTTTCAATATTTTACAGTGTATGCTAAATAGTAGCTTGCATATATTTCTTCTCCATGTAAGAGTACAAACCCTATGGGCTATTTTGCTTGGCCATGATTTCTGGAGAAATCACCTTATCTGACTCTTTTTTAGTGTTTGGTGTTCCACTTGTCATTACGTGAGACTACTGGGTTATTCCATTCCAGTTTGTGTTCTGTTGGGAGATTCCATACCTTGTAGAGATGTCAAGCTCTTTCTCAAATATCTTGGTTCGATCCCTAGTACTCCCTCTAGACAACAACAAAAGCAAAACATATTTTTTAGCAGTTCACAGATATTATTACACGTCATATTTATTGCAATTTGCTATTTGCTCCCTCCTATAGTTCCTATATTCCTCTATCAAGGCAAAATTGATACTTTAAGTCTTGGATTTTACTTCTATCCCTTCTCCTACATTCTCCTCTATCTATGCTTGATTTCATTTCTGTGCCTCACTGACTGACATGTGTATGTCTAGGTTAAAGTTGTAATTATATTGGTTCTTCCTGCTCAGCTGGCACTAGGAAGGGTTTTCCATCTACTGCTTGGGCTTCTGCTTTCATCTTCTTTGTCCATGCTATTCTCATCACAATGGTATATGCAAATTCTTGTAAGCTGTGTAATCTGTTGTGATTCTGCCTGTTTATGCAGAGGGTGAGCCATTCCTGGTTTGTGCTATTTGCCACAGCATCTAAAATTGCTCGGTTTTATTGGACTCTGAGCTCTGTGTACTTTTCTGTCTCAAATGACTTTTCTTTTGCTATGCTGGTTTATTTGTTATGTGTCCAATAGCCGAAGATAAAACATGAAACACCTTTCATAAGCTTTTTAGAAGGGATAGGCAAGTCTCCCATTTTCAAGAAAGGGAGAAAGGGTGACTCAGGGAACTACAGGCTGGTAAGCCTCACCTATGTACCTAGGAACATCATGGAACAGATCTTCCTGGAAGCTGTGTTAAGGCACATGCAAGACAAGGATGTGATCGAAGTCAGCCAGCATGGCTTCATCAAGAGTAGATCATGCCAGACCAATCTGGTGGTCTTCTCTGATGGAATGACAGTATTGGTGGGCCAAGGAAAGGCAACTGATGTTATCTACCTGAACTTTGACAAAGTACCACACATTCTTATCTCTAAATTGGAGAGATATTGATTTGAAAAATTGACTATTTGGTGAATTAAAGAATTATTTGGATGGCCACAGCCAGAGGATTGTGTTCAGTAGCTCTATGGGCAGATGGAAAACGGATACAGGTGGTGTACTTCAGAGGTCCATCTTGGTATTGGTGCTTTTCAACATCTTTATCAATGACCTAGACAGTAGGATTGAGTGCACCCTCAGCAAATTTACTGATGATGCTAATCTGAGTGGTGCAGCTGATGCAATAGAAGGGAGGGGACGCCATCTGGAGAGACATAGGCATGCTTGAGAAGTGGTCATAAGAGAATCTAATGAGGTTTAACAAGGCCAAGTGCAAGGCGATATACACCTGGGTTGGGACAATCCCATATATGTGTACAGACTGGGAGAACTCATTGAGAGCAGTCCTGTGGAGAAGGACATGGGGGTCCTGACAGATGAAAAGCTGAACATAAACCAACAGTGTGCTCTTACAGCTCAGAAGGCTAACAGTATCCTGGGCTGCCTCAACAGAGGGGTGGTGAGCAGGGAGGGAGGTGGTTGTTCCCTCTACTCTGCCCTTGTGAGGCCCCATCTGGAGTATTGTGACCAGGCCTGGATCTCCCAGTACAGAAAGGATGTGGAGCTGTTGGAGTGAGTCCAGAGGAAGGCCATAAAGATGATCAGAGGGCTGAAGCACTTACGAAGGATGTTGAGGAGCTGGGCTTGTTACAGTTTGGAGAAGACATAGGGAAAACCTCATTGTGGCCTTTCAGTACCTGAAGGAAGCTTACAAGCAGGAGGGGCACCAACCTTTTATACTTTCTAAAAGTTATAGGACAGGGGAGATATTTTTTTTGAAGAGGGGAGGTTTAGGTTAGATGTTAGGTGGAAACTCTTTATTCAGAGTGTGGTGAGGCACTGGAACAGGTTGCCCAGGGGAGTTGTGGATGCTCCATCCCTGGAAGCATTGAAGGCCAGGTTGGATGGGGCCCTGGGCCTCCTGACTTGGTGGGTGGCAGCAGGGCCCACAGCAGGGGGTTGGAAGTAGGTGATCTTAAAGGTCCCTTCTAACCTAAGCCATTCTATGATTCTATGATTCTATGAAGTACAAAGGTAGATTGGGCACCTCACTTAGCAGAGCACCTCTAATTTGCAGCCCAGTGCGCAGCTGCCTTGTTTGTAGGTAGAAAATTTATTTTCCCAATTTTAACTTGTGTAGATGTCAAGCGTCCAGGCTGGGCACAATTTGCACAATTTCATTTTCATTGCAACAATTATTAATTTTTAACTTTACATCTGGAGTCATAGTCCATTTCCAAATCCCTGAGTGCCATGGAATCTCCATTTTTTATGTGGTTTGTAGTATCTTTCTGTTGCTTAATTAAGTCATTTTTCACCACTTAACATATTTTCTTGCAGTAGAGTTTGGCAAGGCCTTGTTCAACCAGCTCTAGCAAATCTTGGCCCCTCTTGAGCTCTGGCATTTTCTGATCCGATGAATGACTCAGAGGCTGCAGGTACTGATTCAGGCAGAAAGTTTTCCTATGTGGCTGCCAGAGAATTTCTTCAAAAGAGCAACCAAGTGCACCATCCTTTAGGAGTTCTGTCTTGCTCTCCTTTTCATTCTTTAATTTATGTTCGCGTATGACAGTATAAAAGACTGCCATATATCAAAACAATCATGGTCACTTGCCAGTCTTCAGACAGCAGATTATGATAAATTGGAGAAAGATGTGCCTCTTAGGAATCAGTCCTGCACTGTCAGTTAAACATTCCCCTGTAGGTTCAGGGGATCAGTTATATTGAAGACATAACCAGAAATGAAATTGTGATTCTATGTTGTTGGATACATTGTGTGGCTAAGAGGATGGAAATGAACTACTTGCAAAAATGGAGAAAAACCTTAACTCCTCTTTATTTAAGATATTTGTTCACCATCAAAAGGAGAAGAGGAGAGAGACTCAAAGGAAAGTCTTAGGGGTTTTGTAATCATCTTCCTGACCTCTCCCCTCGAGGCACTTATGAAGTGCTAGGATGGGAAAAGGAAAGTATGTTATGCAAATAAAAGATTATCCTACTTCTTTTTTTCCCAGGAGGACTTTCTTCAGTTTTGGTATGCTATATATAAACTCTAATAGCACTTGAAATGGTGTGAGAGCCCATGGAAGTTTTATGATTTAGGCTAATTAAGAGGTTTTCAAGTGACAGGGGCTGAGCAGTCAGGGATTATTTCCTCCTGCACCTGCCCTAGTTTCTGGCATAATGCTGAAGTGTTCAGGAAGATGCGGTGTTTTACTGATATACCATAACTTAACCCTGGTCAGCTTGTGCACTGGAACCCTTATGCTCCTTTTTCTCTTCAATATTCCTAATTTTTGAGTTAGTTGCATCTGAACTTCAGCACTTCTCCCTGATCCTCCTCCCCTATCCTGTGCTGTAGGACAGAGAACCAGAGGTAGGAGTACTGCTGAGGTCATGTGAGAGCTTTTTATATATGGATGAGAGATGCTTTAGGAAAAACTCATTTTGCTTAAGGATTGAAGGGAAGAGGTTTTGAAGATATGGTCATGAAAAAAGTCAAAGCAGTCTGAGACAAATTAATTTGGAGATGGTAAGAAATGATAGTTAGTAGGATATACACTGCTTAAATCATAGAATCATAGAATGGCCTGGGTTGAAAAGGACCTCAATGATCATCTAGTTCCAACCCCCTGCTATGGGCAGGGTCGCCAAACCACCAGACCAGGCTGCCCAGAGCCACATCCAGCCTGGCCTTGAATGCCTCCAGGGATGAGGCATCCACAACCTCCTTGGGCAACCTGTTCCAATGTGTCACCACACTGTGTGTGAAAAACTTCTTCCTAATATCCAACCTAAACCTCCCTTGTCCCAGTTTAAAACCATTCCCCCTTGTCCTATCTCTATCCACCCTTGTAAACAGCCGCTACCCTTCCTGTTCATATGCTCCCTTCAAGTTCTGGAAGGCCACAATGAGGTCTCTCCAGAGCCTTCTCTTCTCCAAACTAACCAAGCTTTTTCCTCAACCTGTCCTCATAGGAGAGGTGCTCCAGCCCTCTAATCACCTTAGTGGCCCTCCTCTGTACTGACTCCAGCAGCTAAACATCCCTCTTGTACTGAGGGCCTGAGACCTGGACACAGTACTGCAGATGAGGCCTCACAAGAGCCGAGTAGAGGGGGACAGTCACCTCCCTCTCCCTGCTGGCCACCCCTTTTTAATGCAGCTCAAAACATAGTTGAACTTACGGGCATGCAAAAATCAGTGCCTATGTTGAGTATCTATCAAAGGAGAAAAATACACAATTTTAAAAACGGCTGAAAGGGCACATCATCTAAGGTCAAGGATAAAGTGAGAAAAACCTTATTTCACAGCAACAAAACACTCTATTCTCCACTAGAGAAAAAAATAGCATGGAGTACAGCGCAATAGCCATAACATAGCAGTTCTATTATATATATCACACATGTACACAGGAGGGCTACAAAGAGTGAAGAGTTTAGAGGGGAAGATGTATGAGGAAGGGCCACTGTCGGTTTGTTCAGCTCAGAGAAAAGGAGGCTGAGGGGAAACCTCACTGTGTCCTAGGCTTCCCCATGGGAGGAGCAAGGGGCAGGCACTAATGGTGATGGTAGAAACTGAGGGAATGGCATGGAGTTGTGACATGGAAGGTTCAGGTTGGATATCAGGCTGGATATCAGAGGGTGGTCAGGCACTGGGACAGGTTCCCTGCAGTGGTCATGACACCAGGCTTGCTGGAGTTCAAGAAGTGCCTGGACAGTGCTCTCAGGCATAGGGTTTGATTTTTGGGTGGTCCTTTGTGGAGCCACGAGCTGGACTCAGTGATCCTTGTGGGTCCCTTCCAACTCAGGATATTCTGTGATTCTGATTCTATATAATGGCATATACCTAGGGAGCTCCAAAAGTAATGCCTCTTATTTATTTCCATGGAAACTGCAATAGATGAAAAGAGCACAGTAACACTATTTGATAGAGCAAATTTTCCACTACAAAACACTACTTTTCAACATATTCACCATGATTAATTACACATTTTCACCAGTGATGAACAAGAGTCTGCATGCTTTGCTTGTACAAATCTATACCAGTGGAGGTTATCCACTGTCGCTGTCACCACTGCTGAAATACACCACCCACTGCCTCACTCTGCTCACATCCACTGTTTGGTCTCCATAAACGTTCAGCAAGCATTGATGAATGTCAGTGGGTGCCATCTTTTCTGTATTGAAGGATTCAATGACACACATTTGCTTCCATATGAGACACCATTATGTCAGACTGCCCCTCTGCTGCCATCTGCCACACAGCAACAAAATGTAATGGGATATTGCTGAGAAGGTTTAACCTCTACCGCTATACCACCAATATCCGCCTCTGACACTGTGGGCCAACATAAGAAAATAGGAAGTATTACTTTTGGAACAGCCCTAATACAATAGACAAATAGTATTGCATTGATAATAGTGTTAACCCTTTGACTTTCTGTGCCTTCTATCACCATAGGGCACCACACTGTTTTGTTTTGTTTTCACTGAGTCCTTAATCTCTGATTATTGCCATTAATAATTTTAGCATCAGTGTTAAAAATGTTTAATGAGTGGACTCCCTTTTTCTATGAAGTGCAGACAAGGCGGATCATCTCCTTCTCAGAAAAAAAAACAACAAAAACAGTCTGGGGATTGTTTGCCTGGCTCTTCGCCTTGCCTTCTCAGTTGCATGACCACAAATCTGTGACTCCCAGTCTCTTCCACTAGCATCCTCTACTTACATGGGACAATTAGCAGCATGCTGCATACAAAAGTTAATCCTGACTTCCAGAGCATTTGTACTGCAATTACAAAATTGCCAGGAGGGTTAGAGGAAGAAATCCAGCAGCTTTTTTCTGCAGCTATTATTCAAAATCTCCCAGAGAGTCAGAGGGAATGAAGCTGTAGCCGACCAGCTCTGTTTCTGTATCTCATTTGCCTTCTGTTGCCTCATCAGTTTAATGCTTTGCAGTCAGAAATCTGCTGTCCTCTTGTCCCATTTGTACACCTGTGGAGGCAACGACTTGGTGAATTTGTCCTATAGTATGATTTCTTCTTATGTAAAGCAATGAAGTTGTGCTTCCTTTGAAAGCCTCACTGAGTTTCATCCTGCTCATTTTGCTTCTCCTAATTCCTCTCTGCCAGGTTTATTCCTCCGTGGGCAGCTTCTGAATATTCTTTAGAAACGTGATCATGTGGAGTAGACATTTCTTTCTTTTATTTAAGGTATCAGCAATTGGAATATCACTGCTTTGTACTGTGGTGTTACGTTGCATTTAAACAAACTTCAGGAATGGACCTGAACAAATGTGCTCTTATCTGTAAACAGTACCTAGGGGTATGTTTATCTTACGCAGGTAATTAATCTCATTGAAGTTGTGCATGTGCGTAAGTGCTTTATTGGATCAAGGCCCTTGTTCCTTTGACACCAGGGTGAAAGACTGCTGAAGAGAAACTGTGCTGCATTCTTCATGTTTTAAGAGAAGGGAATGAGTTCTTCATTTTCGGCAAGGCCTTTCTAAGAAATTGTTAGGTAATTTGTAGTATGTTTGGATCCTGAGTGTCAGGTTTTAAGTATTGGTGACAAGTGGGAGTGAAGCCTTTAACAGTTCTTCCAGATTTGTCATACTGTGAGTAATCTCTTTCACGGAGTAAGAAGTCTTCCTTAGAATTCACACAGTTTCTCAGAGGATGTTTTCCTTTGATTTATTATAATTGTCCCCGTGGAAACCACATATTGTGTCTGTCAGCTTGGAATGTATTATAATGGAGAGCACTCAGCAGAGGATGTTTGCTGATGGTTGGTAAGCGTTCGTGCGAATAAAAGCACAAATAAAGGGACTGCATTTGCTATGCAAGATGAAGTAAAGGCAGCAGTTATGAGAAAATGAATTTTAATACTTAAATATGACTTGAGATAGTAGAGAAAATAGGTTATGAGATACCTCTTACCTATCTTGAGGATATGAACCCACTCTTTCCTACCCCTGCTCCACAGTTTGCCCCATAGCATTTCTGGATTGCAAAGCAGAGCAGTTCTGGCAGTTCTCTGCATTTGCTTGTCTTCTTGGGAACATTTTCACAAGTAACAATCACAGAGATTCCTGGGAATGCTGTTGCTGAAGAACACAGGTAATGTCTCAGCACATTATGGGAAAACAATGTGCAGTTGGAGATACAGGGCTGACCCCTGGCGAAGCCTAGTCAGCCTCTCAGGACAAATTGTGCAATCATGGGGAGGTGTGGGAAGCATCCACGGTGTCAGCCGTGACCCAAGAAAGTCCTGTTTGAGCACAGTGATCTCTGATTCTGTTCTGGAATGAGCAGGAATAGGTGAGGTGCCAGAAGTTGTCAGTTTACTGCAGCGATAAGGCAAGAAACAGAGTGCCGGCATGGAGAAACTTTGAGAAACTCTGGAAGGAACGGGACCTTGAGTTAATGGCTATATCAGATCACAGATTTATGAGTAAACAGAGCCTTCCTGAATATCAAGTAAATATTGACAACTAGGAACTGTGTTATATAAAATATTATCTGCTTTCACATGTAACATTTGTACCATTTCAGAATAAAATATATATATTTTAAAAGCCATTATATAAATTAATGGTTTTTAATTAGATGACTACAAACAAACAAACAAAAACCTTAAAATGAGTGAGACCTACTATGTCATAGAATCATAGAGTTGTTTAGGTTGGAAGGGATCCTTAAAGGCCATCTAGTCCAACTCTCCTGCAATGAACAGGGACACCTACAGCTAGATCAGGTTGCTCAGAGCCACATCCAGTTTGATCCTGAATGCATTCAGGGATGGGGCATCCACCACCTCTCTGGGCAACCTGTGTCAGTGCCTCACCACCCTTACTGTAAAAAGTTCTTTCTTATATCCAACCTGAATCTCCCCTCTTTTTTCCTCGTTCTGTCACAACAGACCCTGCTAAAGACTCTGTGCCCTTCTTTCTTGTGGCCCCCATTATTATTACTGAAAGGCTGCTCTCAGGTTTCCCCACAGCATTCTCATCTCCAGGCTGAACATCCCTAACTCCCCCAGCCTGTCTTTGTAAGGGCAGTGTTCCATCCTTTAGATCATTTCTGTGGCCCTCCTGTGTACACTCTCCAACAGGTTCAGGTCTCTGGTATGGATGTGAGGACTCCACATCTGGATGCAGTACTCCCGGTGAGGCCTCACCAGTGCAGAGCAGAGGGGCAGGATCACCTCCCTTGCTCTGCTGGCCATGCTTCTTTAGATGCAACCCAGGATGTGGTTAGCTCTCTGGGCACATTGCTGGCTGATGTCCAGCTTCCCATCCACCAGTACTCCCAGATCCTTTCCAGCAGGGTTGTGCTCCATCCTTTCATCCCCCAGTTTGTACTGATAATGGAGGTTGCCACGACCTAGGGGCAAGACCTTGCACTTGGATTTGTTGAACCTCACAAGATTCTCCTGGGCCCACTGCTTGAGCTTGTCTAGGTCTCTCTGAATGGCATCCTACCCTGAGGTGAGTTGATCCCACCAAAGAGCTTAGTATCGTCCACAAACATTCAGAGGGTGGACTTGATCCCACTGTTGATGTCATTGGTGAAGATACTCAGTATTGACCCCTGAGGGACGCCACTCATCCGTGATCTCCGTCCACACATTGAACCATTGACCATCACTCTCTGGGTACAACCTCACAAATAGTTCCTCATCCATCAAACAGTCCACCTGTCAAATCCATATATTTCCAGTTTGGAGAGAATTCACTTTTGGGGAAAATGCTTTGAGACATGTTAGTTAAAGAGATTTTGCTGGACTGATGGGACATTGTTTAATTTTCTATTTATAGAAATCACTGTCACATATTTTGAGAGTAATGACTACCCATAAGTGAATTCTTGTGCGAGACTTTGGCTCCCAGGGAATGAACAGGAAGGCAGTGGTTAAGTTAATAAAAATGAGCTGTTGCAATTTTTACTTTTTTTTTTAATGCTACAGATTCACTGTCTGAATAAAATAATATTGGAATAATTTTGAC